>VONZ01004090.1:0-13038 GCA_012976165.1 Labeo catla | reverse complement strand
GATGTGACTGTTAATGGACATTCTCTTCAGGCATTGTTGGACACTGATTGCTCTATGTCAATGTTGAAATCGTGTTATGTGACAAATGTTGACTATCTGAATACTGCCTCTGTTCAATGTCTACATGGGGATGTGAAGCGGTACCCCAGAGCTGAGGTATTGGTAGAAGTACAAGATCAAATGTACCTACTGAATGTTGCTATAGTTGACAGTCTGCCTACGGACATGATTCTCGGACAAGACTTACCAGTGTTAAATGACTTGTTACAAGCCACTGCTAAAGACTCTGCCAATGTTGCCACTGCCAAAGACTCTGCCAATGTTGCCACTACCACTGAAACCCCTGTGAATTTGTCATGTCCTGCCATTACTCGATCACAAGCCAGGGCAGGTCTTCAGCCACTGCCAGATTTTGATGATAGTCTGTTGCAGGGCGGGACCAAGGGCCCAAGAAAGTCACGCCGACAAAGACGGCTTGAAAAGTACCTCGGTACACCAACCCCTGAGGCATCCGTAGTGGGCTTTGATGTTAATGGTTGGCAGGTGCCAGGGAATACTGCTGAACTTCAAAGAAATGATGTAACTTTGAAACCATTGTTTGAGAAAGCTACTTCTGCTAATTCATCTAACTTGTGTAATGAAAGATATCTGCTAATGAATGATGTGTTGTATGTGCAAGCCAATGATGTGACCCGTCTTGTTGTGCCAACTTGTTGTCGTCCACTTGTCTTACATCTAGCACACACAGTTCCATGGGCTGGCCATCTGGGCCAACAAAAGACATACGCACGCATTAGCTCACGCTTTCACTGGCCAACATTATACACTGATGTACTGACACACTGCAACACATGCACCACATGTCAGAAAACCAGTGCTTTGCCCCAGCGGAGCAAGGCACCCTTACAACCTCTCCCTGTGATTTCTGAACCTTTCAGGCAGATTGCTATGGACATTGTGGGGCCGTTGGAGAAAAGCAGTACAGGTCATCGGTACATCTTGGTAATCAGTGACTACGCAACAAGGTATCCAGAAGCGTTCCCACTGCGTACCATCACCACGCCTAAGATCATCCATTCCCTCGTTCAACTCTTCTCCAGGGTAGGAATACCAGAGGAGATTTAGACGGACCAAGGTACCAACTTCACGTCGCGTCTCATGGGGCAGCTGAACCGACAGTTGGGCATCACCGCCATCAGGACTAGCCCATATCATTCACAGACAGATGGACTGGTGGAAACATTCAACCAAACCCTCAAGAATATGCTGCGAAAGTTCGTTGCGGACACGGGACGAGACTGGGACAAGTGGCTACCTTTCGTTCTCTTTGCTTACAGAGAAGTTCCTCAAGCTTCGACTGGTTTCTCACCATTTGAGCTCCTCTACGGGTGGCAAGTGTAAGGACCGCTGGACCTGCTGAGAAAAAGCTGGGAGGAAGGTTCTGCAGCCAAAACTGAGGAGAGAGGCATTGTGCAGTATGTGCTGGAAATGAGGGACCGTCTGGAGCAGTACCGGGAACAAGCAAGAGAAAACCTGCAGATGAAACAACAAGCACAGAAGCAATGGTATGATCAGCACGCAAGACTACGGCAGTTCCAACCAGGGCAGAAGGTGCTACTCTTGCTGCCCACCTCTTCAAACAAGCTCCTGGCAAAATGGCAAGGTCCGTATACCGTGGTCAGGAAGATGGGACCTGTAACTTACGAGGTCCACCGTCCAGACAAGGGGAAGTCCAAGCAAACTTACCACGTCAACCTGCTTAAAGAGTGGAAGGAACCACCAGAGAGGAAGCCCGAGTCAGCACTGATGGTTCGGAAGGTGACAGATGTGGAGGAGGAAGATGGTGCTGAGGTTGCAGAGAGGCACGCGTCTGTGGTGAGTCTGACTCACCTAGAGGACATCAAGTGCCAAGAATTGCAACACTTACTAGAGTTCCCCGCTTTGTTTCGTCAGAGGCCTGGGCAAACAGAGCTAATTCAACACACCATTCACCTTACCAACACAACACCATCTAGACAAAGACCTTACCGGGTACCTGAGCGACTGGTGGAACCTCTAAGAAAAGAAGTTGAGATGATGAAAGAGCTGGGAGTGATTGAGCCGTCAATGAGTGAGTGGTGCAGCCCGGTAGTCATAGTCCCAAAGAAGGATGGATCCCTACGTGTCTGCATCGACTTTCGCAAGCTCAATGCCCAGTCCCAGTTCGACGCATACCCGATGCCACGGGTAGATGATCTGTTGGAGAAGATAGGAAGAGCCAAATACATCACCACACTAGACCTCTGCAAGGGATACTGGCAGGTACCCCTAGAGCCAACATCTAGACCCTACACTGCTTTCAGGACACCCGTGGGGCTCTATCAATTTACAGTCCTTCCCTTTGGCCTCCATGGAGCCCCAGCAACATTTCAGAGGTTGATGGACAGAGTCTTGCAAGGATGCGAGGAGTGGTCTGCAGCATATCTTGATGATGTTGTTATCCACAGCAACTCCTGGCAAGAGCACCTACAGCATCTGAGACAGACCCTGGAAAAGATCACAGAGGCTGGATTAACACTGAATGTGGGAAAGTGTGAGTGGGCAAGACAAGAAGCGAGCTACCTGGGTTACCACCTGGGCAATGGGCAGCTACGTCCGCAAGTTAACAAGGTAGAGGCCATCCGTCAAAGTCCCAGACCAAAGACCAAGAAGGAAGTGAGGTCGTTCCACGGACTGGTGGGCTGGTACAGACGGTTTGTCCCAAACTTCGCTTCAATAGCTGCACCCCTGACTGACCTGCTGAATAAAAGGGTGGTGAACCCTATTCCATGGACCGAGGACTGTGAAGCAGCATTCAAGACTCTGAAGGGGAAGATGTGCTCCAGTCCGGTCCTGCAGAGTCCTGATTTTACCCAAAGTTTCCTGGTCCAGGTAGATGCCTCTGCTATAGGACTCGAGGCAGTCTTGGTCCAGGGAACCCAGGGAAACGAAAGGCCAGTCATCTATCTCAGCCGCAAGCTGTTGCCAAGGGAGACTCGCTATTCAGCGATAGAGAAGGAGTGCCTCGCCGTCAAGTGGGCCTTGGAAAGCTTACGGTATTACCTCCTCGGTCGAGAGTTCAGCCTGGAGACAGACCACAGAGCCTTGACCTAGTTACATTCAATGAAGGACCATAATGCCAGAGTCATGAGATGGTACCTGTCACTGCAGCCCTACAACTTCAAGATTCGGCACAGGCCGGGAAGACTGAATCTAGCTGCCGATTACCTGTCCAGGTTTCCGGCAGGTACTCGGCTTGAAGAGGAGGGAGGTGATGTGACAAAGCACCTGTCTGTCACCACTGAGGGAGCGGCACTGGCTCGCATATACACTTACACACACACGCACGCACCCCATCCACTCTTCATTCCCCCTCCTTACCTGTTGTTTCCGCCATCGGCAAAGCGAGTGCACGCGCCGAACCGATCGCCAACGGACATTTTCCCACAACGCAGTTCCCATCATCTCATACCCGATCATCTCACACACACACATTAACTGTGTCTTGCGTTTTGTCCACGTGTCTTTGTACAAGTATTTGTTTGTTTGTCAGGAAGTAGTCGGACTTTCGGTGGGTGAACACTGCGTCAGCCAAACCGAGCAGACGGAGAGCGCCTGCTTTTAAAGGCACAGAGTTGGTCGTGCCGGCGCAGTGCCGCCGGAAGCCGGCGAAACCATAGTTAGTTTGTGACGGGGATAGTGTGAATTATGTGTTAATTGTTTACGTGTTTATGTGTTTTAATAATGATGAATGTGTTTTATTGGAAGAATTAACGGTGGAAAAATGATTATTTAATGTAGATTTAATGAATGTCTTGGAGTGTGTTGATGTAAAATGTTTATGGTATACCTGAAAACTTACCTGTTGGTAGTGTTGCCAAGGAAGGGGTGGAGTCTGACCTATAAAAGGGGAGGCCAGACTCCCAGACAGTTGCTTGTTAACCAAGTCAGCGAGAGTGTTACTGTGGTACCTCGAGCAAATCCCTCAACTAATTTTTTGTATATTGTGGATACGGTGTGTGGTTGTAAATATAGTTTTTTCATCTTTATTTTCTTATGTGTTGTTTCTTTGGTACTTTGTATATTTTTGTGCACATCTGTATATATTCTTCACTGCGGACTGTCTGGATTATTGGTACTGTAAATAAACTACACCCTGCACGGAAGTGCTTTGCGAGTAAACCATCATTTTTTTTTGTGTTTTCACAGGCTCACGTTCCCTTTTCCCCCCCCCTTGAAGCGAGTCGTGGCACTCACTTCATCACATGTATCCTTCGCTGCCTTCGATTTCCCACAATCCTGTGCGTGTGCATCATATAGGCTATATAAACAAAGATATTCTGGTGAAATTAAACTTTTTACTTTATATAATAGATGAGATTTTGACCATGATATACCTTATGAATAGTAATAGTGTACAAAGCATAATAAATAATATTGTTTTTAATAATATTATTTTACTAAAAAGTGAAAAGGGTTCAAATGAGTAGTATAAATAAGAATAATATTTACAATATACTACCAATAATAACAAAACAGCCACTAATAACAATGACCTGTTCTGCAATAATGCTCGCAACAGTGCTTTTATTTTTTAAGCAAAAAATGCCATTCTCTGCTGTCTTTTCTGATGCACAGACCTTCAATGACAATGACATTGAGGTCTTTATGTATTATTAAATAATTTATACATAACTGTTTAAGATTGTTTTTCTACGAAATGTACAACCCCCTAGCAATGACTGCACGTTACACTGCCTCTGAAGTCTGTCCAAAACTGTTTCTAGAGTTGCCTTTGCAGTCTTCGAAGTCACTTCCTGATGGGGCAGTGAGGCAGCAAGTCAGCTGACTAGGCTTTCAGACGCAGCCATGGTGTCACACCAGAGGACATGGTTTTCATTGACAAAATGTATCAAGTTCCTACACTTATATGGATGAAAAAAAAGATTGTCATTTACTAAAATAGACACTTGTAGAATTGTGCTGTATTTATCAATGTTTTTATGCTTTTCTTTTTAATTTATAAAAATTGTAATTTACTGAGCCATACTTGAGACAGTCACACCATAGGACAATTTTGAGATTTGGGTTAAAAAAAAATTGGAACTATACTAACAGCTTTTATAAAAACAGGTCCATGTAGGACAAAGAAATGTTTAACTATTAACCGCATTCTAAATAACGACAATACTAATTACATTATTTTTTGTCTTGCATGCCACGTAACATCAACAACCCATATATCCTGTATACAAATGTATTTTTTTTAAATTTGGTTTTATATGAAACACCACTACAACAAGGAATTTTCAAGAAAATTTGTGGACGCGATCTGGCTCTGTATCCAGGTGGCATCACATTAAAACAAACAAACAAACAAAGAAAAAATATATATATGAAGAGTTCAGATGCAAAAGTCTCTAAATCTATATTTCTTTAAAATTAGCATATCTTTCTGGCTACTTTGTATAGGTTTCTGGTACTTCTGATTGGGCTGAGGCTGGAATTTAGCGAGTCTGAAGTGCAGTAAAAGTATTTGATGGATGTATACTATGTGTCAGGAGCATTCACTCAGTATCATTATCTCATTTTTGACCGAGATTGCTTTTAGCTGGTTTTGCACCTGAACTCTTCATTTTCTTTTTTTTCTTTTCTTTTCTTTTTTCTTTTCTTTTCTTTTCTTTTCTTTTCTTTTCTTTTCTTTCTCTCTCTCTCTCTCTCTCTCTCTCTCTCTTTGATGCTACACCCCTGTGTTCTGTGCTGCTTTGAAAGCTTTATGACTTTGGGTGACTTTCTGAGGCAATTGATTCCAGATGTTTTCTTCGTGGGAATGAGGGGTAGAAATGAAAAGGTAGAATAATAGACAGAAAAATAAGTCAGTGAACAGGCATTATCAGGTGTGTCCTATTATGGTAGCTAACAATTTCTTTACTCAATAATATATCTTTATACATGCACATATGGAGGGAAGTTGATGTCACCATTATATGGCGTATATGGCTAGACAAGCATTTGCTTTTACATCCAGTATTCAGTGAATCCAGCAATGCTCTGTAACACCAGCTTGTTGCAGGAGTCTCACTGATGATCTGTGAAAACACTGACTTCCACTGTAACAAACTGCTGTAAAAATTACAACAAATATTGCACAGTGGGCTGTTTTCTAATAATACAGAGGCGGGATCTTTCTTCAACATTCGGGAGTGGCCAGAAGAGCAATTCACAACTGTGGTAAGTGGCTTATTTCAGTTTTTATTTTTCATATTTGGTAACTGTAGTAGTATATGAAGGTATCTAAATTTGCGTTAACCCCAAATTAACAAATCCTCTGTCCATGGGGCATGAGGGAGACTTGTATTGGGTTTCAGTAGCACGGTCACTGTAGGATTTTACAATTCCCGGGCATTATGGACAGAAAATCTTTGGGTTCCTACGTTAAGATTACATGCTTCATTGACAATAGTTGATCAGCACACATTGCTGTGATTATTTTATGTAAATCAAATTTGCACAGGCAGTCATCTGTTAACATGGGCACCGACACAAAAGACTCATAGTCAGTTGCTGACGGAGGATTTGTGTGTCACGTAAACTCTGAATGGTGCTGTTAAAGCAGTTTACCTAACCAGCAAGATGCATATTTGAGGACCTTTGCTAATGTAACCAGTATGGAAATTGTTAGTTTCATATATGTATAGAATTACACAAAAATGTTAATATGTGTACCTGATAAGCTTATTTGTGCGTGTGCATTTTCCCCTTTAAATTTCTGATGGCAATGTTAATCTTAATTTCCTCCCCTCAAGGCAGTGTAAGTAGTCCTATTCTATTTAACTTAATGATAAATTACATTTTTTCTAATGTTGACATTGGTTTAAGCAGGTCATTGTATGGAGATGATGGAGCATTATGGTTTAGGGGGAGAAATGTTTTGTATGTGGAAAAGAAAATGCAAAAAGCTGTTATGGAGATTGAGGATTGGGCAAGGAAATGGGGCTTTAGATTTTCTGTGGTGAAAACCCAGGTAATATGTTTCTCAAATAAGAAAGTTAATCTGTCCCTGAATATAAAAATGTATGGGCAACAGTTAGAACAAGTTAATGTAGTCAGATTTCTCGGAATGTGGATGTACTCAAAACTAAATTTCAGAGTACATATTCAGAAGCTGATAGAAAAATCTAAGAAAGGGATAAACATATTAAGATGCTTAGCTGGAGTTGAATGGGAGGCAAGGCGTCAATCAATGGAAAGAATATATAAAGCAGTAATAAGAGCTAATATTGACTATGGTTGTATGGTGTATAGTTCTGCAAATAAAACTTGGACAAAAAACATTGAGAAGATACAAACGCAGGCTATGCGAATCTGTTGTGGAGCATTCAGGTCATCACCAGTGGTATCACTACAGGTTGAAATGGGAGAAATGCCCCTAGAGTTACGTAGACTTCAGCTGATGATGACATATTGGTCTAGTATTAAAGCCCATTCGGAAAGTCACCCAGTCAAGAACATTTTAAGAGAATGCTGGGAGTATGAATATAAAGAGTTTGCAAGCTTTGGTTGGATTGTAGGGAAGGAAGCACAGAGAATGGGTCTTGATGAGACTGATATCGCACCAACAGTGGCGATCCCTGCAATACCTCTCTGGTTGTTCCCAATGCCACTTGTTGATTTAAACATTCATAAAGAAATTAAAAGCATCAACATGAACATCCCAATAGTTTCAGCTGTTCAACAATATGTCAATCATGCATACTATGCAGTTTTGCAGATATACACAGATGGATCTAAAGACCCAGGGACGGGAAGAACAGCAGCTGCAGTGTATATATCTAAATTTAATGTCAAAATTGCTAGGAGAACTTCTGATCATGTATCTGTATATACTTCTGAATTACAAGCAATTTGTCTCTTGGTCGAAGAGATCCAGCCTTATACTTCTGTGATTTGCACAGATTCAGTGGCGGCTCTGACAAGTTTACAGAGTGGTAAATCAGATGCTAGACAGGACATATTATATGAAATATTACAGTGTATATATAGGATAAGGCAGTTAAGATTACTGGTTTATTTTCTCTGGGTTCTGGCTCATATTGGAATAGAAGGGAACGAAAGTGCTGACCAGCTTGCAAAGAAGGCCCTGGAACATTCACAAGCTGAATTTCAAATAACAATAAGTAAATCTGAAATTAAGAGATTGATATATATTGAAATTGGGAGGCATTTATTTAAGATCCAGGAGTGTGTTGGTAAAAGGAGAGTACATTACGGAAATAGAAGAAAGGAGGTTATCTTGTCTAGATCACTTCTATTACGAATACACGTACCATTACACCCCTAATATATATATATATATATATATATATATGCTTATACTTAACTTTAAAATGTAAATCTTTTCTGTGATGCAAAGCTGAATGTTCAGCATCATTACTCCAGTCTTCAGTGTCACATGATCCTTCAGAAATCATTCTAATAAACTAATTTATTATCAGTATTGAAATGAAGATTTTTCATGGATAAAAGTAAAAAAAAAAAAAAAAAAAAAAAAAAGGAAAGTAAATTATTATTATGATTATTATTATTATTATTTTTTTACTTTTTATCCATGAAAGAATCCTAGGCAGCTCACTTTTAACCCTCTGGGGTCTGAGGTGATTTTGGGGCCCTTTAGATGTTTTGACATGCCCTGACATTTGTGCTTATTTCAGCTACTTATGACATACTACTGGCCAACATATAATTTTTTTTTGTATTCAGCACAAACGGTGCTACAATAATATGTGAGCAAGATGGATGTACATGTTTGCATTTTTTAGAAAAAAAGATTATGTGTGGTTAGTAAGTTTTGGGAAAATAAATGTAGCTGAAATAAGGCCATAAAACTCATACTGAATAGTCCTGAACAAGGCGTTTGAGTAATCACTCTTGTAAGCTAGAATATTTACTTCAAAATGATGTGAAAATGATCGTGCTTACTCTTTCACAGAAAACAATATATTGATGTAAATTTTCTAAGACATGTTTTGTGATAGAAAGCCGTATGCGAGGGAGGGATAATGGCCATGTATATTTAGTGATTCACACCTGAGAGACAAAAGGTCGTCCCCTACACTGTAAGCCCGGATTTTGTATCTAATTAAACCATTTAATTACAATTGAACACAATATTTAAGTTTTACTGCATTGCTTATAAAATATAAGTAGATTCTACTAATTTGTAGACATATTTGAACCTGTGAATAAACTTAAGTTAAATTAACTCGTATTATGAAATTTATCTCCTGACCACGCCTCCTCCACCGGTGCTGCGAGTAACAGCGCCATTTTGTCACTGTGATTGTGTATGAATTTAAGCTGTGGATGAATGTGGAAATTTAGATTTAGATAGTTCTATTGGCATTGTTTTCCGCCATTTATCTTTTATCACTTCCCTCGAGATACTCTTTGTGATCGGCAAAAGTTGTTGTTCGTCTAAATGACGGGACATTTCTCATCCATTGATAGCTAGTGTTCTTACTCGCCTGCGCTTGAACCCCTGACTGGCGAGTTTGCCTAACATTTTTTGCCTTTTTCTTTCAATGATTTCTTTTTCACTCGAGGAGCTGTTGTTTGTGAGGAGTGTAAATTTAGTTTTACTCATACAGTAGCCGCGATTCCAGCCGAGGAGCGACAATGGTGGAGCTAATATGGTGAGTGCAGTACGTTAATGTACCTCTGTAACGTAGGGAGGGAAACGAGAGACGTGCGGATCCATACGCAAACCTTTATTATAAGGACGAGACATAGACATGGTCAAAGGCAGGCAGGGTCGGGCAACAGCAGACAGGAACACAGACAGCAAGAAGGAGAGTAAGACTAAAACAGGCGGGGGTCAGTCCAGCGGCGAACGTTATCCGACAGGGGCTAGGCAGAAGAGTGGTCAGACGAGCGAGGGTTCAAAACGAGACAACGGGAAAACTAGACACGGGGGGAAACTAGGAGATACGCTTAGTACGAATGCAATGGAAAATACAATACAATACAATACTCGGCCAGGAGTGACAGGAAGACCGGGGTATTTATACAGTCTCTGATTGGATGGGGGGGGAAGTGCAATGGCTGATGGGGAGTGTAGTCCGGGGTGTGGTGTGGCAGTCCGTGCGTGACAAAACGCAAGAGCGACGTCTGGTGGTGAGCGGTCCGCAGCTCACCGACCAGATCATGACATAGCCCCCCCCCAAAGAGCGGCTTCCAGACGCTACAAACGAACCATAGTCCAGGGGAGCGGTGGGGCGGGGGTGAGACAGGGCAAGGGCTGGAGGGCCAGGTCCCTGCGGAGGACCCGGTGATTGAGGCAGGACCGGCAGGGCAGGAGCCCTCCAGGGCGGAGCTGGAGGCGGAGCAGGCAGTGCAAGAACCCTCCAGGGCGGAGCCGGTGGAGCCCTCCAGGGCGAAGCCGGAGGCGGAACAGGCGGCGCTAGAACCCTCCAGGGCGGAGCCGGAGGCAGAACAGGTGGCGCTAGAGCCCTCCAGGGCGGTGCCGGAGGCCGAACAGATGGCGCTACAGCCCTCCAGGTCGGAGCCGGAGGCAGAGCCAGCGACACTAGAGCCCCCAAGGGCGGAGCCGGAGGCGCAACAGCCCTCCCAGGCGGAACAGGAGGCGGAGCAGGAGGCGCCGCCGGAGGCGCAACAGCCCTCCCAGGCGAAACCGGAGGCGGAACAGGAGGCGGAGCAGGAGGCGGAGCAGGAGGCGCAGCAGCCCTGCGGGGCGGAACAGGAATCTGCATCACGCTCTGGGACCTGGGGAGAGCAGGGACAGAGGAGGCAGACAGAATAGAGGGAGAAGGCGCAGCAGCCCTCCAGGGCGGAACAGGAGGCGGAGCAACCCTCCGGGGCGGAACAGGAGGCGGAGCAGCCCTCCGGGGCGGAACAGGAGGCGGAGCAGCCCTCCGGGGCGGAACAGGAGGGTGCGTCATCGACTGGGACCTGGGGAGAACAGTGACAGAGGATGCAGACAGGAAAAAGGGAGAAGCAGAGTGTTTAGAGGTTAACGCCCCCTCCATAAGAGGTTCTACGGCTGGCGCCGACACCTCTGGAGGCATTGGCGCAGCTTCTCCGACGGGGAAGGCCTCTGGTGCAGGCTTGTGATCAGACGAGAGCTCTGGTGCAGGCTTGTGATCAGACGAGAGCTCTGGTGCAGGCTTGTGATCAGACGAGAGCTCTGGTGCAGGCTTGTGATCAGACGAGAGCTCTGGTGCAGGCTTGTGATCAGACGAGAGCTCTGGTGCAGGCTTGTGATCAGACGAGAGCTCTGGTGCTGACCTGTGAACAGGCGTGTCCTCAGGAGCACAGTGTGCAGCCCACACACACCACATGGCCACTGCCACTAAGGGAAGAGCAGCAGTGATGACGTCACTTGGCTCGTGGGGATCTGCTGTAACATGGCTTGACTCAGGAACAACATGGCTTGACTCAGGAACAACATGGCTTGACTCAGGAACAACATGGCTTGACTCAGGAACAACATGGCTTGACTCGTGGGGCACAGCTGTGACAGGGCTTGACTCGGGGAGAACAGCAGCTGTGGTTTGACTTGACTCAGTTGCTTGACCGGACTTGGAAGCTTGAACTGACCCTGGGGTAGCAGCCGCGACGTGAAGGAGCGCCACTTTAGCTGCCCATACCGCCCTTAGGGGTGAGTCCAGCACGTGGGCCATCATAAGCCGCGGTCTTGGGATGTCAGGAGAGACGTGACCGGACTCAAGAACCACGGCTGCAACTTTGCTTGACTCAGGAACAGCCGCTGTTATGTGACTTGACTCAGAAACCGCTTCAGGAAGTGCGGCCATGATGGGTGCAGACTCAGGTGCAAAAGACATGACGTGAACAGGCTGTGGCTTGACGACGAGGCGTTAGCAGGCTTTGACGTAGCGCCCATTTTGTGCAGTGGCTCTGGCGTGGCAGCCATCTTGTGCAGTGGCTCTGGCGTGGCAGCCATCTTGTGCAGTGGCTCTGGCTCAGGATTGATGGCTGTAATTTGACTTGAGACAGAAGCGACAACTGTAATTTGACTTGACATCGGAAACACAGTTTTAACTTCACTTGCCTTAGGAAGAGCAGCGCTGACTTGACTTGGTGCAGGAAACGCAGCTCCAGCCTGACTTGGCTTAGAAACTTGACTAGACTCAGGAAACACAGCTGCAGCGTGACTTGGCTCTGGCATGGCAGCTGTGACGTGACGGAGCTCCGCCGTCGCCGCCATCGCTCGAGCGCGCTCCGACACGGCCGCCATTTCACGAGCGATCCAAGCGGCAAACGTGTCCGTAGCGTCGCGCTCCGGCGCGGCCGCCATCTTGCGAGCGGGGTGCGCGGCCGCCATTACCGCATCGTCGCGTTCCCTTTCCGCGACCCCCACAGTAAAGGACGAGCCCACACACAGAAGAGCAAAGTCCAAAAATAAACAAAGTGATGAACGCGGACCCTCGCGTCTGAGTTTCGATTTTAATGGTTGTCTGGTTCCATCAATGAAAATGTCTATCAAAACACAGTCTGGGAGATCTGAGTAATGAGCAATGTCCAGAAATTCTTGGATGTAGCCCTCGAGCGTTCGTGTGCCCTGCTCGAGGGCTAACAACAGTTTTGTGGTGTTCATACCTGCGTAGTGTCCGGTTGAGAAGTTGCTGGATCCTGGTGTGGCCGAGTATTCTGTAACGTAGGGAGGGAAACGAGAGACGTGCGGATCCATACGCAAACCTTTATTATAAGGACGAGACATAGACATGGTCAAAGGCAGGCAGGGTCGGGCAACAGCAGACAGGAACACAGACAGCAAGAAGAAGAGTAAGACTAAAACAGGCGGGGGTCAGTCCAGCGGCGAACGTAATCCGACAGGGGCTAGGCAGAAGAGTGGTCAGACGAGCGAGGGTTCAAAACGAGACAACGGGAAAACTAGACACGGGGGGAAACTAGGAGATACGCTTAGTACGAATGCAATGGAAAATACAATACAATACTCGGCCAGGAGTGACAGGAAGACCG
>VONZ01004089.1:0-13042 GCA_012976165.1 Labeo catla | reverse complement strand
TTTTAAGCTATTTTATATAAAAAAATGTTTTAATTTGACACAAACTGCCTGCGATTGCTGACTGGTATCTGAAGTTAATGTTTATTAATATATAATGTATTTGACGAGAACTCCTGGAGATCGCTGGCAAGTATAATGTTACCATACCAAAAAAATAAAAGTATTTTTTGAAACCAAAGCTCTGACACACTTTTCAAGTTATTTTATATAAAAAAAAATGTTTTAATTTGACACAAACTGCCAGCGATTGTTGACTGGTATCTAACGTTAATGTTTATTAATATATAATGTATTTGACGAGAACTCCTGGAGATCGCTGTCAAGTATAATGTTACCATACCAAAAATACGAGATATATTTTAAAGTTATTTTATATAAAAAGAAAATGTTTTAATTTGACAGAAACTGCCTGCGATTGTTGACTGGTATCTGAAGTTAATGTTGACTAATATATAATGTATTTGACGCGAACTCCTGGAGATCGCTGTGAAGTATAATGTTACCACACCAAATATACAATATATATATTCAAGTTATTTTATATAAAAAGAAAATGTTTTGATTTGAGACAAACTGCCTGCGATTGTTGACTGGTATCTGAAGTTAATGTTTATTAATATATAATGTATTTGACGCGAACTCCTGGAGATCGCTGGCAAGTATAATGTAATATTACCAAAAATGTGAAATGTATTTTTTTGACACCAAAGCCCTCACATACTTTTCAAGTTATTTTATACCAAAAGAAAATGTTTTTATTTGACACAAACTGCCTGCGATTGTTGACTGGTATCTGAAGTTATTGTTTATTAATATATACTGTATTTGACGAGAACTCCTGGAGATCGCTGGCAAGTATAACGTTACCATACAAAAAAATAAAAGTATTTTTTGACACCAAAGCCCTGACACACTTTTCAAGTTATTTTATATAAAAAGAAAATGTTTAAATTTGACACAAACTGCCTGCGATTGTTGCCTGGTATCTGAAGTTAATGTTTATTAATATATAATGTATTTGACGCGAACTCCTGGAGATCGCTGTTAAGTATAATGTTACCATAACAAGAAAATAAAAGCATTTTGACACCAAAGCTCTGCAACACTTTTCAAGTTATTTTATACCAAAAGAAAATGTTTTAATTTGAGACAAACTGCCTGCGATTGTTGACTGGTATCTGAAGTTAATGTTTATTAATATATAATGTATTTGACGCGAACTCCTGGAGATCGCTGTCAAGTATAATGTTACCATACCAAAAATACGAGATATATTTTAAAGTTATTTTATATAAAAAGAAAATGTTTTAATTTGACAGAAACTGCCTGCGATTGTTGACTGGTATCTGAAGTTAATGTTTATTAATATATAATGTATTTTACGCCAACTCCTGGAGATCGCTGTCAAGTATAATGTTACCACACCAAAAATACGAGATATATTTTAAAGTTATTTTATATAAAAAGAAAATGTTTTAATTTGAGACAAACTGCCTGCGATTGTTGACTGGTATCTGAAGTTAATGTTTATTAATATATAATGTATTTGACGCCATCTTCTGGAGATCGCTGGCAAGTATAATGTAATATTACCAAAAATATGAAATGTATTTTTATGACACCAAAGCCCTCACATACTTTTCAAGTTATTTTATACCAAAAGAAAATGTTTTTATTTGACACAAACTGCCTGCGATTGTTGACTGGTATCTGAAGTTAATGTTTATTAATATATAATGTATTTGACCCGAACTCCTGGAGATCGATGGCAAGTATAATGTTACCATACCAAAAATGCGAGATATATTTTCAAGTTATTTTATATAAAAAGAAAATGTTTTAATTTGAGACAAACTGCCTGCGATTGTTGACTGGTATTTGAAGTTAATGTTTATTAATATATAATGTATTTGACGCGAACTCCTGGAGATCGCTGGCAAGTATAATGTAATATTACCAAAAATATGAAATGTATTTTTTGACACCAAAGCCCTGACATACTTTTCAAGTTATTTTATATAAAAAGAAAATGTTTTTATTTGACACAAACTGCCTGCGATTGTTGACTGGTATCTGAGGTTAATGTTTATTAATATATAATGTATTTGACGAGAACTCCTGGAGATCGCTGGCAAATATAATGTTACCATACCAAAAATGCGAGATATATTTTCAAGTTATTTTATATAAAAAGAAAATCTTTTAATTTGACACAAACTGCCTGCGATTGTTGACTGGTATCTGATGTTAATGTTTATTAATATATAATGTATTTGACGAGAACTCCTGGAGATCGCTGTCAAGTATAATGTTACCATACCAAAAAAATAAAAGTATTTTTTGACACCTAAGCTCTGACACACTTTTCAAGTTATTTTATACCAAAAGAAAATATTTTTATTTGACACAAACTGCCTGCGATTGTTGACTGGTATCTGAAGTTAATGTTTATTAATATATAATGTATTTGACGCGAACTCCTGGAGATCGCTGGCAAATATAATGTTACCATACCAAAAATGCGAGATATATTTTCAAGTTATTTTATATAAAAAGAAAATCTTTTAATTTGACACAAACTGCCTGCGATTGTTGACTGGTATCTGAAGTTAATGTTTATTAATATATAATGTATTTGACGCGAACTCCTGGAGATCGCTGGCAAGTATAATGCAACCTTACCAAAAATATGAAATTTATTTTTTTGATACCAAAGCCCTGACACATTATTCAAGTTATTTTATATGAAAAAAAAATGTTTTAATTTGACACGAACTGCCTGCGATTGCTGACTGGTATCTGAAGTTAATGTTTATTAATATATAATGTATTTGACGCGATATCCTGGAGATCGCTGCCAAGTATAATGGACCCTTACCAAAAATATGTAATTTATTTTTTTGACACCAAGGCCATGACACACTTTTCAAATTACTTTATATAAAGAGGAAATGTTTTAATTAGAGACAAACTGCCTGCGATTGCTGACTGGTATCTGAATTTAATGTTTATTAATATATAATGTATTTGAGGCGAACTCCTGGAGATCGCTGGCAAGTATAATGGAACCTTACCAAAAATATGAAATTTATTTTTTTGACACCAAAGCCCTGACACACTATTCAAGTTATTTTATATTAAAAAAAAATGTTTTAATTTGACACAAACTGTCTATGATTGTTGCCTGGTATCTGAAGTTAACGTTTATTAATATATAATAGTATTCATTTTTTAACTCCTGGAGATCGCTGTCAAGTATAATGTTACCATACCAAAAATACGAGATATATTTTAAAGTTATTCTTATATAAAAAGAAAATGTTTCGGAATTTGACAGAAACTGCCTGCGATTGTTGACTGGTATCTGGAAGTTAATTGTTTATTAATATATATTGCATTTGACGTTAAACTGGAGATCGCTGTCGGCATAATGTTACCATACCTCAAAATGCGAGATATATTTTCAAGTTATTTCCTATATAAAAGAAAATGTTTTAATTTGAGACAAACTGTCTGCGATTGTTGACTGGTATCTAGTTAATGTTTATTAATATATAATGTATTTGACGCGAACTTCTGAGGATCGTATTGGCAAGTATAATGTGAATATTACCAAAAATATGAAATGTATTTTTATGACACCAAAGCCCCCACATACTTTCTGCTATTTTATACCAAAGAAAATGTTTTATTTGACAAACTGCCTGCGATTGCTGACTGGTATCTGAAGTTAATGTTTATTAATATATAATGCATTTTAATTCCGGAACTCTGAGATCGCTATAAGTATAATGTTACCATACCAAAATGCGAGATATATTTTCAAGTTATTTTATATAAAAGAAAATCTTTTAATTTGACAATAAACTGCCTGCGATTATGACCATACCTGATGTTAATGTTTATTAATATTTAATGTATTTGACGAGAACTCCTGGAGATCGCTGGCAAGTATAATGTTACCATACCAAAAAAATAAAAGTATTTTTTGAAACCAAAGCTCTGACACACTTTTCAAGTTATTTTAGAAATAAAAAAAATGTTTTAATTTGACAAACTGCCTGCGATTGTTGACTGGTATCTGAAGTTAATGTTTATTAATATATAATGTATTTGACGAGAACTCCTGGAGATCGATGGCAAGTATAATGTTACCATACCAAAAATGCGAGATATATTTTCAAGTTATTTTATATAAAAAGAAAATGTTTTAATTTGAGAGAAACTGCCTGCGATTGTTGACTGGTATCTGAAGTTAATGTTTATTAATATATAATGTATTTGACGCCATCTCCTGGAGATCGCTGTGAAGTATAATGTTACCACACCAAATATACAATATATATATTCAAGTTATTTTATATAAAAAGAAAATGTTTTGATTTGAGACAAACTGCCTGCGATTGTTGACTGGTATCTGAAGTTAATGTTTATTAATATATAATGTATTTGACGCGAACTCCTGGAGATCGCTGTTAAGTATAATGATACCATAACAAGAAAATAAAAGCATTTGACACCAAAGCTCTGACACAGTTTTCAAGTTATTTTATATTAAAAGAAAATGTTTTAATTTGACACAAACTGCCTGCGATTGTTGACTGGTATCTGAAGTTAATGTTTATTAATATATAATGTATTTGACGCGAACTCCTGGAGATCGCTGACAAGTATAATGTAATATTAACAAAAATATGAAATGTATTTTTTTGACACCAAAGCCCTCACATACTTTTCAAGTTATTTTATACCAAAAGAAAATGTTTTTATTTGACACAAACTTCCTGCGATTGTTGACTGGTATCTGAAGTTAATGTTTATTAATATATAATGTATTTGACGCGAACTCCTGGAGATCGCTGGACAGTATAATGAAACAATAGGAAAAAAAAATGTGACATCACAGCTCTGACACATTTTCAAGTGATTTTATATAAAAAGAAAATGTTTTAATTTGACACAAACTGCCTGCGATTGTTAACTGGTATCTGAAGTTAATGTTTATTAATATATAATGTATTTGACGCGAACTCCTGGAGATCGCTGGCAAGTATAATGTAATATTACCAAAAATATGAAATGTATTTTTATGACAC
Organism: Labeo catla; assembly: GCA_012976165.1. Taxonomy (NCBI): domain Eukaryota; kingdom Metazoa; phylum Chordata; class Actinopteri; order Cypriniformes; family Cyprinidae; genus Labeo; species Labeo catla. Next base: position 7,946 of record VONZ01004089.1, on the reverse strand, counting down.
CAAAGCCCTCACATACTTTTCAAGTTATTTTATATAAAAAGAAAATGTTTTTATTTGACACAAACTGCCTGCGATTGTTGACTGGTATCTGAGGTTAATGTTTATTAATATATAATGTATTTGACGAGAACTCCTGGAGATCACTGGCAAGTATAATGTTACCATACCAAAAAAATAAAAGTATTTTTTGAAACCAAAGCTCTGACACACTTTTCAAGTTATTTTATATAAAAAAAAAATGTTTTAATTTGACACAAACTGCCTGCGATTGTTGACTGGTATCTGAAGTTAATGTTTATTAATATATAATGTATTTGACGAGAACTCCTGGAGATCGCTGGCAAGTATAATGTTACCATACCAAAAAAATAAAAGTATTTTTTGACACCAAAGCCCTGACACACTTTTCAAGTTATTTTATATAAAAAGAAAATGTTTAAATTTGACACAAACTGCCTGCGATTGTTGCCTGGTATCTGAAGTTAATGTTTATTAATATATAATGTATTTGACGCGAACTCCTGGAGATCGCTGTTAAGTATAATGTTACCATACCAAACAAATAAAAGTATTTTTTGACACCTAAGCTCTGACACACTTTTCAAGTTATTTTATATAAAAAGAAAATGTTTTAATTTGAGACAAATTGCCTGCGATTGTTGACTGGTATCTGAAGTTAATGTTTATTAATATATAATGTATTTGATGCGAACTCCTGGAGATCGCTGGCAAGTATAATGTTACCATACCAAAAAAATAAAAGTATTTTTTGACACCTAAGCTCTGACACACTTTTTAAGTTATTTTATACCAAAAGAAAATATTTTTATTTGACACAAACTGCCTGCGATTGTTGACTGGTATCTGAAGTTAATGTTTATTAATATATAATGCATTTGACGCTAACTCCTGAGATCACATGCTATAATGTTACCATAAAACAGATATAATTTTGGGTTATTTTATATAAAAAGAAAATCTTTAATTTGACAATAAACTGCCCGCGATTATTGACTGCATTCAGTTAATGTTTATTAATATATATTGCATTTGACGCGAACTCCTGATCGCTGGCAAGTATAATGTAATATTACCAAAATATGAAATGTATTTTGACCAAAGCCCTGACATACCTTTTCAAGTTATTTTATATAAAAAGAAAATCTTTTAATTTGACACAAACTGCCTGCGATTGTTGACTGGTATCTGAGGTTAATGTTTATTAATATATAATGTATTTGACGAGAACTCCTGGAGATCGCTGGCAAGTATAGTGTTACCATACCAAAAAAATAAAAGTATTTTTTGAAACCAAAGCTCTGACACACTTTTCAAGTTATTTTATATAAAAAAAAAATGTTTTAATTTGACACAAACTGCCTGCGATTGTTGACTGGTATCTGAAGTTAATGTTTATTAATATATAATGTATTTGACGAGAACTCCTGGAGATCGCTGTCAAGTATAATGTTACCATACCAAAAATACGAGATATATTTTAAAGTTATTTTATATAAAAAGAAAATGTTTTAATTTGACAGAAACTGCCTGCGATTGTTGACTGGTATCTGAAGTTAATGTTTAATAATATATAATGTATTTGACGAGAACTCCTGGAGATCGCTGGCAAGTATAATGTTACCATACCAAAAAAATAAAAGTATTTTTTGACACCAAAGCTCTGACACACTTTTCAAGTTATTTTATATAAAAAAAAAATGTTTTAATTTGACACAAACTGCCTGCGATTGTTGACTGGTATCTGAAGTTAATGTTTATTAATATATAATGTATTTGACGAGAACTCCTGGAGATCGCTGTGAAGTATAATGTTACCACACCAAATATACAATATATATATTCAAGTTATTTTATATAAAAAGAAAATGTTTTGATTTGAGACAAACTGCCTGCGATTGTTGACTGGTATCTGAAGTTAATGTTTATTAATATATAATGTATTTGAAGCGAACTCCTGGAGATCGCTGTTAAGTATAATGATACCATAACAAGAAAATAAAAGCATTTTGACACCAAAGCTCTGACACAGATTTCAAGTTATTTTATATAAAAAGAAAATGTTTTAATTTGACACAAACTGCCTGCGATTGTTGACTGGTATCTGAAGTTAATGTTTATTAATATATAATGTATTTGACGCGAACTCCTGGAGATCGCTGACAAGTATAATGTAATATTAACAAAAATATGAAATGTATTTTTTTGACACCAAAGCCCTCACATACTTTTCAAGTTATTTTATACCAAAAGAAAATGTTTTTATTTGACACAAACTGCCTGCGATTCTTGACTGGTATCTGAAGTTAATGTTTATTAATATATAATGTATTTGACGCGAACTCCTGGAGATCGCTGGCAAGTATAATGCAACCTTACCAAAAATATGAAATGTAGTTTTTTGACACCAAAGCAATGACACACTTTTCAAGTTATTTTATATAAAAAAAAAATGTATTAATTTGACACAAACTGCCTGCGATTGTTGGACTGTATCTGACGTTAATGTTTATTATTAATATATATCAGACGCCATTCCTGGAGATCGCTGTATGCATAATGTTACCATACCAAAAAATATGACACATATTTTAAAGTTATTTTTATATAAAAAGAAAATGTTTTAATTTGACAGAAACTCGTTCTGCGATTGTTGACGGTAACTGAGCACGTTTATTAATATATATCGTATTTGACGCCATCTCCTGAGATCGCTGTATATAATGTTACCACACCAACATAGCAATATATATTTTCAAGTTATTTTATATAAAAAGAAAATGTTTTTATTTGAGAGAAACTGCCTGCGATTGTTGACTGGTATCTGAAGTTAATGTTTATTAATATATAATGTATTTGACGCGAACTCCTGGAGATCGCTGTTAAGTATAATGTTACCATAACAAGAAAATAAAAGCATTTTGACACCAAAGCTCTGACACACTTTTCAAGTTATTTTATACCAAAAGAAAATGTTTTAATTTGAGACAAACTGCCTGCGATTGTTGACTGGTATCTGAAGTTAATGTTTATTAATATATAATGTATTTGACGCGAACTCCTGGAGATCGCTGGCAAGTATAATGTTACCATACCAAAAATGCGAGATATATTTTCAAGTTATTTTATATAAAAAGAAAACGTTTTAATTTGACACAAACTGCCTGCGATTGTTGACTGGTATCTGAAGTTAATGTTTATTAATATATAATGTATTTGACGCGAACTCCTGGAGATCGCTGGCAAGTATAAAGTAATATTACCAAAAATATTAGATGTATTTTTGACACTAAAGCCATGACACACTTTTCAAGTTATTTTATATAAAACGAAAATGTTTCAATTTGACACAAACTGCCTGCGATTGTTGACTGGTATCTGAAGTTAATGTTTATTAATATATAATGTATTTGAAGCGATCTCCTGGAGATCGGTGGCAAGTATAATGTAATATTACCAAAAATATGAAATGTATTTTTTTGACACCGAAGCCCTGACATACTTTTTAAGTTATTTTATACCAAAAGAAAATATTTTTATTTGACACAAACTGCCTGCGATTGTTGACTGGTATCTGAAGTTAATGTTTATTAATATATAATGTATTTGACGCGAACTCCTGGAGATCGCTGGCAAGTATAATGTTACCATACCAAAAAATAAAAATATTTTTTGACACCAACGCTCTGACACACTTTTCAAGTTATTTTATATAAAAAGAAAATGTTTTAATTTGACACAAATTGCCTGCGATTGTTGACTGGTATCTGAAGTTAATGTTTATTAATATATAATGTATTTGACGCGAATTCCTGGAGATCGCTGGCAAGTATAATGTAATATTACCAAAAATATGAAATGTATTTTTTTGACACCAAAGCCCTGACATACTTTTCAAGTTATTTTATACAAAAAGAAAATATTTTTATTTGACACAAACTGCCTGCGATTGTTGACTGGTATCTGAAGTTAATGTTTATTAATATATAATGTATTTGACGGGAACTCCTGGAGATCGCTGGCAAGTTTATGGTAACCTCACCAAAAATATTAAATGTATTTTTTTGACACCAAAGCTCTGACACACTTTTCAAGTTATTTCATAGAAAAAGAAAATGTTTTAATTTGACACAAACTGCCTGCGATTGTTGACTGGTATCTGAAGTTAATGTTTATTAATATATAATGTATTTTACGCCAACTCCTGGAGATCGCTGTCAAGTATAATGTTACCACACCAAAAATACGAGATATATTTTAAAGTTATTTTATATAAAAAGAAAATGTTTTAATTTGAGACAAACTGCCTGCGATTGTTGACTGGTATCTGAAGTTAATGTTTATTAATATATAATGTATTTGACGCGAACTCCTGGAGATCGCTGGCAAGTATAATGTAATATTACCAAAAATATGAAATGTATTTTTATGACACCAAAGCCCTCACATACTTTTCAAGTTATTTTATACCAAAAGAAAATGTTTTTATTTGACACAAACTGCCTGCGATTGTTGACTGGTATCTGAAGTTAATGTTTATTAATATATAATGTATTTGAAGCGATCTCCTGGAGATCGCTGGCAAGTATAATGTAATATTACCAAAAATATGAAATGTATTTTTTTGACACCAAAGCCCTGACATACTTTTCAAGTTACTTTATACCAAAAGAAAATATTTTTATTTGACACAAACTGCCTGCGATTCTTGACTGGTATCTGAAGTTAATGTTTATTAATATATAATGTATTTGACGCGAACTCCTGGAGATCGCTGGCAAGTATAATGTTACCATACCAAAAAATAAAAGTATTTTTTGACACCAAAGCTCGGACAAACTTTTCAAGTTATTTTATATAAAAAGAAAATGTTTTAATTTGACAGAAACTGCCTGCGATTGTTGACTGGTATCTGAAGTTAATGTTTATTAATATATAATGTATTTGACGCCATCTCCTGGAGATCGCTGTGAAGTATAATGTTACCACACCAAATATACAATATATATTTTCAAGTTATTTCATATAAAAAGAAAATGTTTTGATTTGAGACAAACTGCCTGCGATTGTTGACTGGTATCTGAAGTTAATGTTTATTAATATATAATGTATTTGACGCGAACTCCTGGAGATCGCTGTTAAGTATAATGTTACCATAACAAGAAAATGAAAGCATTTTGACACCAAAGCCCTGACACACTTTTCAAGTTATTTTATATAAAAAGGAAATGTTTTAATTTGAGACAGACAGCCTGCGATTGTTGACTGGTATCTGAAGTTAATGTTTATTAATATATAATGTATTTGACGCGAACTCCTGGAGATCGCAGGCAAGTATAATGTAACAACACCAAAAAAAATAAAATAATAATAATTTTTTGACATCACGGCTCTGACACACTTTTCAAGCGATTTTATGTAAAAAGAAAATGTTTTATTTTGACACAAACTGCCTGCGATTGTTGACTGGTATCTGAAGTTAATGTTTATTAATATATAATGTATTTGACGCGAACTCCTGGAGATCACTGGCAAGGAACCATACCAAAAAAAAAAATATATATATATATATATTTTTTTGACACCAAAGCCTTGACACACTTTTCAAGTTATTTTATATAAAAAGGAAATGTTTTAATTTGACACAAACTGCCTGCGATTGTTGACTGGTATCTGAAGTTAATGTTTATTAATATATAATGTATTTGACGAGAACTCCTGGAGATCGCTGTCAAGTATATTGTTACCATACCAAAAATACGACATATATTTTAAAGTTATTTTATATAAAAAGAAAATGTTTTAATTTGACAGAAACTGCCTGCGATTGTTGACTGGTAACTGAAGTTAATGTTTATTAATATATAATGTATTTGACGACATCTCCTGGAGATCGCTGTGAAGTATAATGTTACCACACCAAATATACAATATATATTTTAAAGTTATTTTATATAAAAAGAAAATGTTTTGATTTGAGACAAACTGCCTGCGATTGTTGACTGGTATCTGAAGTTAATGTTTATTAATATATAATGTATTTGACGCGAACTCCTGGAGATCGCTGGCAAGTATAATGTAATATTACCAAAAATGTGAAATGTATTTTTTTGACACCAAAGCCCTCACATACTTTTCAAGTTATTTTATACCAAAAGAAAATGTTTTTATTTGACACAAACTGCCTGCGATTGTTGACTGGTATCTGAAGTTATTGTTTATTAATATATAATGTATTTGACGAGAACTCCTGGAGATCGCTGGCAAGTATAACGTTACCATACAAAAAAATAAAAGTATTTTTTGACACCAAAGCCCTGACACACTTTTCAAGTTATTTTATATAAAAAGAAAATGTTTTAATTTGAGACAAACTGCCTGCGATTGTTGACTGGTATCTGAAGTTAACGTTTATTAATATATAATGTATTTGACGCGAACTCCGGGAGATCGCTGTCAAGTATAATGTTACCATACCAAAAATACGAGATATATTTTAAAGTTATTTTATATAAAAAGAAAATGTTTTAATTTGACAGAAACTGCCTGCGATTGTTGACTGGTATCTGAAGTTAATGTTTATTAATATATAATGTATTTTACCCGAACTCCTGGAGATCGATGGCAAGTATAATGTTACCATACCAAAAATGCGAGATATATTTTCAAGTTATTTTATATAAAAAGAAAATGTTTTAATTTGAGACAAACTGCCTGCGATTGTTGACTGGTATCTGAAGTTAATGTTTATTAATATATAATGTATTTGACGCGAACTCCTGGAGATCGCTGGCAAGTATAATGTAATATTACCAAAAATATGAAATGTATTTTTATGACACCAAAGCCCTCACATACTTTTCAAGTTATTCTATACCAAAAGAAAATGTTTTTATTTGAAACAAACTGCCTGCGATTGTTGACTGGTATCTGAAGTTAATGTTTATTAATATATAATGTATTTGACGAGAACTCCTGGAGATCGATGGCAAGTATAATGTTACCATACCAAAAATGCGAGATATATTTTCAAGTTATTTTATATAAAAAGAAAATGTTTTAATTTGACACAAACTGCCTGCGATTGTTGACTGGTATCTGAAGTTAATGTTTATTAATATATGATGTATTTGACGCGAACTCCTGGAGATCGCTGGCAAGTATAAAGTCATATTACCAAAAATATTAGATGTATTTTTGACACCAAAGCCCTGACACACTTTTCAAGTTATTTTATATAAAAAGAAAATGTTTTAATTTGACACAAACTGCCTGCGATTGTTGACTGGTATCTGAAGTTAATGTTTATTAATATATAATGTATTTGACGCCATCTCCTGGAGATCGCTAGCAAGTATAATGTTACCATACCAAGAAAATAAAAGTATTTTGACACCAAAGCTCTGACACAGTTTTCAAGTTATTTTATATAAAAAGAAAATGTTTTAATTTGAGATAAACTGCCTGCGATTGTTGACTGGTATCTGAAGTTAATGTTTATTAATATATAATGTATTTGACGCGAACTCCTGGAGATCGCTGGCAATTATAAAGTAATATTACCAAAAATATTAGATGTATTTTTGACACCAAAGCCCTGACACACTTTTCAAGTTATTTTATATAAAAAGAAAATGTTTTAATTAGACACAAACTGCCTGCGATTGTTGACTGGTATCTGAAGTTAATGTTTATTAATGTATAATATATTTGACGCTAACTCCTGGAGATCGCTGTTAAGTATAATGTTACCATAACAAGAAAATAAAAGCATTTTGACACCAAAGCTCTGACACAGTTTTCAAGTTATTTTATATAAAAAGAAAATGTTTTAATTAGAGACAAACTGCCTGCGATTGTTGACTGGTATCTGAAGTTAACGTTTATTAATATATAATGTATTTGACGCGAACTCCTGGAGATCGCTG
>VONZ01004088.1:0-13046 GCA_012976165.1 Labeo catla | reverse complement strand
CTTTTTTCTTCACTACAGTACTGATACACTGGCTGAATTTTAAATAGCCCTCTTTTCACAGCAGCCCTCTCTTACGGCCATACCACCCTGAGCGCGCCTGATCTCACCTGTGAGTTGGATCGACTTGGTTTCTCCCAGGAAGTGTGTGGCAGTAGTAGGGAGAGAAAGGCTCTCCCAACGTGTGTTTTTTGGACAGATTATACTGTAAACGAACTTGGATTGTTAACTGGAAGAAAGAGAATGGAGAGCGATCTGGTAATGTAGAAAGATAAAAGAAATGAAGAGAAGGAGATGGAAAATGATAATAATTGCAATGAAACATGGGCAGAAGTGGTATCTAGGAAAAATCAAAGAGGATCAGCTTCTAAAGTAGAGCAAAAAGAAGGTATGGGAAAGATAAAAGATAAGCAACGAGATGAAACGGTTGAAGGAGATGTAATTGAAAGGAATAAATTGAGCAACAATATAAGAAGCAAAGCAAAATTTCAGAGAGAATACAAAAAGGAGGCAACAATGATAATAAACGTGAATGATCCAGCAAATACTACAGTAATGATGATCATAAAGGCAGTGGAAAAGAAGATTGGGATTGGGAAACTTATTGGATTAAGGAAAAGGACAACGAATGATTTCGAATTAACATTGGAAAATGAACAGGACTGTGAAGGATTGATGGATGGAATTGAGATTGATGGACAAATGTGCAGAGCTAAAAAGTTATGTGAAACTGTTAGGATGGTTTCTTTTTTGAATCTACCCAACTATATACAAGATGAAGACATAATGGACAAATTGTTGATGTGGCGTGTGACACCTATATTGCCACTAAGACGAAGATATTACCCGGGAACTACTGTTGCTGATGGAACTAGATATATCAGAGTCAAATTTCCACAGGATGTAATATCATTGCCATTCAGCACAAAATTCAAAACTGCAGAGGGGTTGCAATTTTTTAGAGTAATACATGACTCTCAAGTAAAAGTGTGCAAAATTTGTACAGATATAAGTCATGAAATGAAAGACTGTCCTCAGTTCACCTGCAGGGAATGTGATGAAAAAGGACATTATGCCAGAAATTGCACAGCCTCCCGATGTAAAAGATGCAATGAAGTGATGAAGAGATGTAGATGTGAGCAAGAAGAAGATACAGAAAATGTGGATGCAGAGATAGAAGACGGAAACAAGAAGGAACAAACTCTAACGATAACAGAATCATGCGGAAAAGAAACTGAAGTAGAACCGGTGGATATAAGAGAGGTTTTGAATGGAAAACAGTTGCAGGAAGAGACAAAGGATATTGAAGAAGAAGAGGAGTTCATGATGCTGGAGGAAACTATAGACGATGAAACAAGATCAGAGAACAGAACAACGCAAGCAACAGAAAATGCTGAGGAAAAAGAAGAAGAGGCTGAAAAGAAAGAAGGAATGGTCAAGAAAAGTACGAGTGGGGTGAGTAAAACTGGAATGGGTTTGAAAAGAGTTTGTAAAATGAAAAACAAAATTGAAATGGACATTGAAGCAGTACTGAAAAGACAAAAAATAAGGAGAGATGCACTTAAAGAAAAGAAAGGAAAAAAAAGAGAGGAAGAGAAAAGAAATGAAGATAGAAATGTAGAAATGTTTGAAGAGGACTCTGATTAACTGATTTATTGTGTGGTTTTCTTGTGGTTAGTTTAAGAATAATGACTTGTCTTTGTTTTGTTTCGGTTAATGTAAGGGGGATATCTAATAAGCAAAAATTTGAAAGGTTGTTACATTTAACACATGATAGTAATGTATTGTGCATACAAGAAACTTACTGGAATGATGAAATAGTAAATGATTTAAGAAGAATATGGGATGGTGATATATATTTTAATAATGATCGTTTAAGGAGAAGAGGAGTAGCAATTTTGATTAAAAGAGGGATAAGTGAGCAAGTTAAAATAGAGTATAAAGATGAAAATGGAAGAATTTTGGCAGTTAGTTTTGAAATAGATGGGAAAGTTAAGGTAATATGTAATGTGCATGCGCCAAATGAAGAAAAAGAAAAATATATTTTTTTCAAACAATTAAGTGTGCTAATGGAAAGTTGGGAGGAGGTATTGTTAATGGGAGATTTTAATACTGTATTAGAAAGAATTGATGTGGATGATTTTATGATATACAGGCATGACAGAGGAAGAGATGAATTATATGAAATGATGGAGAAATATGAATTACTTGATGTGTGGAGAGAACGGAATAAATGCAAAAGAGAATATTCAAGAAAACAGATAGTAAATAGAAAATTAAAACAAAGCAGAATAGATTTATTTATTTGTGAGAAAAAAATTGAAAAATATGTGATGGATGTTTATTATAAATTTTATGGAGAAAGTGATCATGAAATTTTGAGAATTAAAATTGATTTTAGTGGGGTGGAAAAAGGAAAGGGAGTATGGATTTTTAATACAGAAGTTCTACAAAATGAGGTATACAGAATGGAAATAGAGAGTATTATAATAAATAGTGTAGAAAATGAAATGTATGGGGAAAATATAAGCCAGTGGTGGGATAGATTAAAATTACAAATAAAAAAATATACAATTATTTTTTCAAAGAAAATACAGAAGATTAAAAGAGCGAAAGAAAAAGAATTAAAAAGAAAATGGTATAAAGAAGTAAAGGAAATAGAAAGTGGAGGAGGAGATATTGAGAAAATAATATTATTAGAAGAGGAGTTAAAGAAAATAGAGTTAGATAAATGTAAAGGAGCTATGGTGAGAAGTAGAGCAAAACATATTATTGAAGGAGAAAGAAGCACAAAATATTTTTATAATTTGGAGAAAACAAGGCAAAGTGCTGATATGATTAGATATATTAAAGGAGATAATGGTGAAATTTATAAGGGAAGTGACAAAGTTATAAAGGAAGTGCATAGTTTTTATAGAGATCTCTTTACACAAAGAGGAGTGAATGAAGAGGATGAAAGATTTTTATTAAATAAGATTAAAATAAAAGTGAGTGAAGAGGATAAGAAAATGTGTGATGGAATAATAACTGAAAAGGAAATAGAAAGTGCAATAATGCAGTTAAGTAATGGGAAGAGTGCAGGGACTGATGGACTAACATCAGAATTTTATAAGGTGTTTAAAGATGTTTTATGTCCAGTTTTATTTAGAATATATGAATATGTTTTTAATAAAGAACAACTTACTAATAGTATGAAGAGAGGAATGATTAAAATAATTTACAAGAAAAAAGGAGATAAAGGAGATCTTAAGAATTATAGACCTTTGAGTATGCTCAATACAGATTATAAAATTCTAGCGAAAGTTATAGCAAATAGGTTAAAAAAGGTGATACCAAATATTATTTCAACAAATCAAGCATACAGAGTGTTAAATAAAGATATAACAGACTCTTGTTATAGTATAAGAGATATATTATGGTATATGAAGGATAACAAAGAGAATGGCTTGTTAATAAGTGTTGATTTGGAAAAAGCATTTGATCGTGTTGAACATACTTATCTATTTAATGTTTTGAAGGAGTTTGGTTTTGGTGAGAATATGATGAAATGGATGAGATGTTTATATTCAAATATTGTTAGTTGTGTGAAAGTGAATGGATTTTTAACTGATGATTTTATTGTTACAAGATCAATAAGGCAAGGATGCCCTTTGTCAGCTTTGTTATATACTGTTGTTGCAGAACCATTGGGGCTGGCAATAAGCCAAGAACGCAGCATTGCAGGGATTTGCATGAGAAACGAAGTATTAGAGCAAAAAATATTTCAGTACGCAGACGATACAACTCTTATACTTAAAGATGTTAATAGTGTTAAAAGGGCAATGGATATATTTGAAAAATATTGTGGGGGAACTGGGGCTAAGGTAAATAAAGAAAAAACGGTTTATATGAAAATTGGAGAAGGATATGATATATCAAGTGGTTTACCTTTTAAAGAAGAAACTGAAAATATTAAAATATTGGGTGTAAGATTTGGACATAATGAAAAAAGAGTGAGAGATGTAATTTGGGAGGAGGTTTTAAAAGCAATGGAGAAAAGAATGAATTTTTGGAAACTAAGAGGTTTATTTTTAAAAGGGAAAGTATTGGTTTTAAATACATTGTTTTTATCAAAAATGTGGTATATTTTAAGTTGTGTAAGCATGCCAATGTGGGTGTATAAGAGAATAAAAGCATATGTGTTAAATTTTTTATGGGAGGGTAAACCTGCTAAAATAGCATATGTTACCTTGATAGGGAAAGTAGAGAATGGTGGAATGGGATTAATAGATCCTTTTATAAAAATGAAGAGTTTAAGAGTAAAGGTTATTAAAAAATATTTTAAAGAGAGTAATTTGGTATGGAAAGACTCAATGAGATATTTTTTAAAAAAAATTGGAGATATTGGTGATGATGTTTTGTGGATGAATTTAAAAGATAATATGATGGAAGGGATACCTGAATTTTATAAAGAGATCTTAAAATCATGGAGAGATTTTAGGAAATATGTATATTTTAATCCAAGTTGTAGAGATCAAATTTTAAGACAACCGTTGTTCTTAAATTCTAATATGAATTGCAAAGAGAAAGAGATATATTATAAAAAATGGTTTGATTCTGGAATAAGACAAATAAAGGATATGTTATATGAAGTTAAACCAGGTTTTTTACCATTACAAGCAATGGAAGATGCATTAGAAGAACACTATGAAACAGAGAGTAAAATTACAATTAAAAATAAATATGAAAAATTAAAAGAATCAATTCCAAAAGAATGGTTTGAAAAGTTGGATGATACAAGGAATATAAATGAAGAAGAGGTTTGGAATGTGTTTGTAAAGGTAAATGGTGAAAATGTGCCTTTTACAAGTCTTGTTTTAAGGAATTTTTATGACCTTTTTTGTAAAGAAGCTTTTTTAAAGCCAAAGGCAGAAGAATATTGGAAGAGAATATATCCAAATATTGAAATTGAAAAGATATGGAAAAATGTAAGAATGAGTTGGAAAAGTCCTGAATTAGAAAATTTTGATTACTTACTGAGACATAACTGTATGTATACAGAAATGAGATTGTGTAAAATCAAAATGTCTGCTGATGTAATATGTAAAATATGTTTGGCTGAAAATGAAGGGATTTTACATTTGTTTTTTAAATGTAATAAATTAAAATGTTTTAATGAGAAAATGAAAATAATTGCAGATACAATGGTTGAGGATAAAACTGTTATTCAAGAACAATGGGAAACTGTATTTTTATTTGGTTATAATGGGAAAATGAAAAATAAGTACGTCTTCAATCTGATGTTATCTGTAGCAAGATTCACAGTGTGGGAGAGAAGGAATATTGTTAAACAAAAGCAAAAAGAAGTACCTGCTTGTAAGCTTTTTAAACAAAAATTGTATGTTATTTTTAAAACTTTGTATGATTTTCTTTTTATGACGGGAAATATTGAAGCCTTCGATAAAAAGATTGTTGACAATAACCCTTTCATAGAGAGAGAATGGATTGGTTTTAATGTTAAATTGCCTGAATGTGTTTGTAACTGTGTGTAATGGTAAAATAAAAAATAATAGCATTATTTCGTCTGATCTCGAGCTAAGCAGGGGTCGAGACCTGGTTAGTACTTGGATGGGAGACATATAGAATACCAGATTGCTGTAAACTTTGGCTTTTCTTCACTACTGTACTGATACACTGGGTACCAGGTGTAAGCTTTTCTTCACTGCAATTACTGATGCACTGGCTGAATTTTAAATAGTCCTCTTTTCACAGTAGCCCTCGCTACGGCCATACCACCTGAGCGTGCCGATCTCGTCTGATCTCGGAGCTAAGCTGAAGTGAACTGGTGAAATTGCGGATGGAGACCGCCTGGGAGATACCAGGTGCTGTAAGCACTGCTACTGTACTGATACACTGGTACCAGGTGCTGTAAGCTTTTTCTTCACTACAGTACTGATACACTGGCTGAATTTTAAAATAGCCCTCTTTTCACGGCAGCCCTAAGCTTACGGCCATACCACCTGAAGCCGATCTGCGTCTGATCACCGAACTAAGCAGAAGTCGGGCCTAGTTAGTACTTGGATGAGAACCGCCTGGGAATACCAGGTGCTGTAAACTGCTACTACAGTACTGATACACTGGCTGGATTTAAATAGCCCTCTTTCACAGCAGCCCTCTCTTGACCCATACCACCCTGGTAGCCCGATCACCGTCCTGATCTTTCCCGGAAGCTAAGCAGGGTCGAGACCTGGTGCTTGGATAGGGAGCCGCCACAGAATACCAGGTGCTGTAGGCTTTTCACTACTGTACTGATACACTGGTACCAGGTGCTGCTGTAAGCTTTTTTCTTCACTACAGTACTGATACACTGGCTGAATTTTAAATAGCCCTCTTTTCACGGCAGCCCTCGCTTACGGCCATACCACCCTGAGGGCGCTAGAGAGTCAGCAGGAAGTGAGTTGCCAGCAGTAGGGAGAGGAAGGCTCTCCCATTTTCAGCTTTTATTTGTGTTTTTGTAAAGCCTGTTTTTTGCTTTGTGAACTATTTAGTTTTCATTTTTTTGGTGTTTTTGCCTCTAAACCACCTAACAGCAGCTTTTAGCTGACTGGAAGGTGGTTTTCTTTTTCTTTTTTTTGTGAGTCTTTTTTTGTCTTCCTGTTTTTTTGAGTAATGGACGGACACAACGGTTACGACTTGGAAATGGCTGGAGATACAAGCACGGTTATCGAACATGGATTGGTTAATAGACAAAGAGCTGGAAACAGAAAGGAAGGAGAAACAAGGAAAAGTTTGGGTGAAAGAAAATACCTGAAAGAAGCTACAGTGATCGTGGAAGTGGAAAAGGTCAATGATGTCAAAGCAGAGGACATAATCAAAGCTGTGTCAGAGAGGATCGGTGGAGGAAAAATACTGGCAGTAAGACCTAGACAAGGAAAGGAGTATGAGGTAACTCTGGAGGAAGAGGAATCGTGTGAGGAGTTAATGGATGGACTAACAATCAAGGGAACAAACTGTGAGGTGAAGAAACTTCAAAATAGAGAATATGTTGTGTCTTTTATGCATTTGCCTGTTTATCTGGAAGACAAACAAATTTTAGATAAATTGAATGGATGGGGGGTTTTCCCGATTTCGAAAATTAGGAGAAGGATGTATGCGGGCACTGAAATTGAGGACGGTACAAGATATGTGAAAGTGAGATTTCCCCAAGAAGTGGTGTCTCTCCCGTATAGTACGAGGATAGAGACTGCGGAAGGGCAGCAGTACTGCAGGGTGATGCACAGCTGTCAGGTTAAAACCTGTCGGCTGTGTATGAGCCCTGATCACCTGCTAAAGGATTGCCCTGATTTTAAATGTTTTAAATGTGGCGAGAAAAATCACTTTGCACGCAACTGCAATGCCGTCAAGTGCCCGGATTGCCATGAATTTTTAATTAGGTGTGTGTGTGGAACAGGAGAAGGGGAAGGAGGTGGAGAAGTACGGGTGAACAGGCAAATGCATAAGGGAGACAACAGGAAAAGAAGCAACGAGGATGAGCGGGAGGTGGAGGAGACACAACTGACTGAAACAGCGGATAGATCAATAGACGGAGAAGAAGTGCAGAGAGAAGAGGAAAAAGAGGAGGATAAAAAGGCAATGGAACAAGACCCTCAACAAACGGATATGGAGACATCGGACAATGCAAAAACTCTTCAGGAGGACATAGAGGTAAAAGGGCAAGAGATGGAAAGTCAAAACAAAGAAACGGACAGTGACGAGGAAACAACAATGAACAACACGAGGAAAGACATGGAAGGGAAAGGACAAGTAAGAAGAAGAGCGCTTAAGGTAAAACCAAATCTGACTACTGCAAGAAAGAAAATGATGAAATTGGGACAAAGTTTTAATAGATATGGAGTTTTAAGAGAGATGGAGAGTGACGACGGAGACTAATGGAGAACGGAATGTGTTTTAAGCTTTTGTTTTTCTTTCTTTTAATGGTGATAAATTGTGTTAGTTTTAATGCAAGAGGATTAATGGACATGGCTAAATTTGAAAGACTGAATGAAAAATGTAAAGGAGAAGATTTTATTGCACTGCAAGAAACAAACTGGAAAGAAGAGGTGATGAAGGACTATAAAAAGAAATGGGAAGGGGAAATTCGATATAATAATGGTGACGGAAGACTAGGAAGAGGAGTGGCTTTTTTAATAAGAAGAGATGTTTTTAAATCAAATAAAATTGTGTACAAAGACAAGATAGGGAAATGTATGGTGATTGAAGTAGAATGTGAAGGACGTGAATTGATTTTAGTGAATGTGCATGCACCAACAGGAGAGAAAGAAAAGAAGGAGTTTTTTTATGTACTAAGGGGAATTATGGGAAAATATAAAGAAATAATAATGCTGGGGGATTTTAACACTGTTTTTAGCAAGATGGATATGGCAGATGGAATGGTTTTTAAATCAGATGCTGGTAGGAGAGAGCTAAAAGAATTGATGAATGAAAATAATTTAATAGATGTGTGGAGAGAAATTAATGGAGGGAAAAAAGAATTTTCTAGAAGGCAAATAGTGGGGAATTTCATATGCAAAACAAGGATCGATTATGTTTTATGTACAAGGAATATAGGGAATTTTATTGAGAAAATGAGATATGAAGAAACCAGTTTTAGTGATCATAAGTTATTATATTTTAAAATAGACTGGAGCAACATGCAAAGAGGGCCGGGGGTTTGGATTTTAAATACGGAAATTTTAAAAAGTGAGAATTATGTTGCAAGGATAAAAGAGATTATAAAAGAAGAAACAGAAAATGAAATGTTTAAAGAAGATAAGAGAATATGGTGGGAGAACGTAAAATTTTTAATTAAAAAATTTACCATTAAGTATTGTAAAATTCTACAAAAATGCAAAAGACGGAAGGAAAAGGAAATAAAGGAAAGTTTAGAAGCAGAATTGGAAAAAAGAGATGGAGACATACAAAAGATAAAAAAATGGATTGTGATTTAAAAGAAATAGAGGAGAAAAAATATGAGGGAGCGAGGTTAAGAAGTAAAGCTAAGTACGTAGTGGAAGGAGAAAAGTGCACAAAGTTCTTTTTCAATTTAGAAAAAAGTAGAGGAAAAGCAGAGATAATAAAAGAATTAAGAGGGAAAGATGGGATAGTTGTAGAAGGGAATAAAAATATTTTAAAAGAAGTTAAGGATTTTTACGAAGATCTTTTTAGTGCGAGAGGGGTAGATGCAGAGGAAAAAAAGAAACTGTTAAATCAAATAGAAGCAAAGGTAAGTGAAGAAGATAAAAGAGAATGTGAAAGAGAAATTAGAGAGGAAGAAATCGAATTAGCAATTGATCAGCTTAATAAAAACAAAAGTCCAGGAATAGATGGACTAGGGGCAGAATTTTATGCATGTTTTAAAGGAGGTTTAATTAAGATTTTAAAAGGAGTTTTTAAGGAGATTTTTGAAAAAGAAGAAATTAATGAAAGAACAAGGGTGGGACTAATGAAACTAGTATATAAGAGGAAAGGGGAAAAAACTAATCTTAAAAACTACAGACCTATCACGATGTTAAATACAGATTTAAAAATTTTAGCAAAAGTTTTAGCGAATAGATTGAAGGAAATTATACCAAGTATAATAAAAACTAATCAAGCTTATGGGGTAAAAGGAAGAGACATTTCAGACATAAAAATGAGCATAAGGGACACAATTTGGTACATGAAGGATAAGAGGAAAGATGGGTATGTAATTAGTTTAGACTTTGAGAAAGCTTTTGATAGAGTAGAACACGAGTATTTATTTGAGGTTTTAAGAAGTTTTGGGTTTGGAGAAAATTTTATAAAATGGATTGTGATTTTATATAAGGGGGCTTTGACTAGAGTGAAATGTAATGGTTTTTTAACAGAATGTTTTAAAATTACAAGATCAATCAGGCAAGGATGTCCGCTTTCAGCACTGTTATACTCTCTAGTATCTGAACCACTGGGTCTGGCTATAAAGAAAAGAGAAAGAATTGAAGGGATAGAGATAGAGGGATACAATGCAGATGGAAAAGTATTCCAATATGCAGATGACACAACAATAATAGTTAAAGGTAAAGACAGTGTCAAAGAGGCAATGTACATAGTTAAAGATTATTGTAAAGGATCTGGAAGCAAAATCAATGAAGACAAAACCGTCTATATGAGATTTGGAAAAGCAGATGTTTTAGCAGATTGTTTTAACTTTAAAGAGGTAGAACAAATAAAAATTTTAGGAATTTTAATGGGCAAAAATGAAAAAAAAGTAAGAGATGAAATGTGGGAGAAATTGGTTACGGACATAGAAAGAAGATTAAACTGCTGGAAATTAAGGGCCTTAAACCTGAAAGGGAAGGTTTTAATATTGAATGTTTTAATGGTGTCCAAACTTTGGTATGTTTTATATGCTTGTGAGATGCCAGTATGGACAGAAAGGAGGTTGAAGAAATGTTTTCTTGATTTTATATGGGAGGGGAAACCAGCAAGGATAGCATACAATACAATAATAGGGACGGTGGATAAAGGGGGTTTAGGATTAATGGATATAGAACAAAGAAAAAATGCAATGAGAATAAAAGTGGTTAAAAAATATTTACAAGAGGACAGCAAGATTGAGTGGAAGAAATCTATGAAATACTTTTTAAAAAAATGTGGGAATTTTAACATGGGAGATGGAATTTTATGGATGAAAACAAAAACATGGATGACGCAAAATTTACCAGAGTTTTATCGAGAACTTTTTAGTGCCTGGGGTAATTTTTTAACAAATATTGAATATAATCCACAAGGGAGAGAAAACATTTTAAATCAGCCTCTTTTCTTAAATAAAAACATTTTAAATCAAGGGAAAGAGATATTTTTTAGAAAATGGATGGAAGCAGGAATAACAAGAGTAAGAGATGTTTTATATGAATTTAAGGAAGGTTTTTTATCTGTACAGTACATTGTAGATGCAATGGATGAAGCAAAAGAGGAATATGGAAAACAGGAATTAATAAACAAATACGAAATCATTAAAAATGCAATACCCAGGGAGTGGATCAAAAAAATTGAGTGTATGGAAGAAGAGCAATCTGAGAAAAAGATTTACGTTAAAATGAGTGAGAAATTGCATGATTTTAAAGAATGTACTATGAAAACATTTTATTGTGTTTTAAGAGATAATGTTTTTAAAGAACCCAATGTAAATAAGTACTGGATGAAGAAATTTAATGGTTTAAAGGAGGAATGCATATGGAGAAATATGAGGGAGAGGATGATAGAAACAAAACTGGAATCTCTGGAATACTTAATTAGACAAGGGGCTGTTTTTACTGAGATAATTTTAAATAAAATAGGACTTGAACAAAATGCGCTGTGCAAAGTGTGCCAGGAAAAGGAGGAGGGACTTCTACATGTGTTTTTAGACTGTAAAGAATTGGAGAGTTTTTTAAGAAAATGTAAAGGTGTAATCAAAGATTTGGTGGGAGAGTGGGACGAAATTGAAAGCGAATGGAAAAGAGTAGTGATGCTTGGCTGGGACAAGAAATGTCAAAATAAAAGATTTGTAAATCTATGGACTATGTTAATGAAAAGCGCAATATGGGAAAGAAGAATTGCAGTTAAGAAAGAAAAGGTTGTTTTTAATGTTTGGGAGGTTTTTAAAAGAAAAACAGAAAAATACTTTGAAAGTTTGTATATGTATTTTAAAAGTGAAAAAATACTGAATGAATACTATGTTGTCTTTACACCCAAGGTTACTAATGTTTTAAAAGAGCATAAGTGGGAGATGCCGGAGAGCAAAGCATTCTTTTAAATGTATATGATGCTGTGATGTAAAGGAATTATTTTTCATGGTTTTATTATTAATAAAAAAAATAAATAAATAAATAAAAAAGCGTGCCCGATCTCGTCTGATCTCAGAAGCTAAGTAGTGTCGGGCCTGGTTAGTGCTTGGATGGGAGACCACCTGGGAATAACAGGTGCTGTAAGCTTTTGGCTTTTCTTCACTACTGAGATTATACGCTGGCCTTCAGGGGGGCTGACCTTTAAATTGGAAACTCTTTGCAATTGCTTTGCTTCTGACGCGGTACACCCCTGGCGTGCCCCATTTTTGTCCTGATCACAGTAAGCTAAGCAGGAGTGGGGCCTGGATTAGGTACTTTATGGGGAGACGCCAGGAACACCAAAAGATTGCTGTAAAGCTTTGGCTTTTCTTCACTACTGATCTGATACACTTTCGGCTGACCTTTAAATAGCCCGCGGCATTGCTGGCGTGACGTTTCGCCTGGATAACTGGTGCGGTCGGAAAATGCCAAAGCTAAGCAGGGTGAGCCTGAGTACTTGGATGGGAGACTGCCTGGGAATACCAGGTGCTGTAAGCTTTTGGCTTTTCTTCAGTACTGATATAATACGCTGGCCTTCAGGGGGGCTGACCTTTAAATAGGCAACTCTTTGCATCTGCTCTCGCTTGCGGCCACACCACCCTGAGCGTGCCTGATCTCGTCTGGTCTCGGAAGCTAAGCAGGGTTGGGCTTGGTTAGTACTTGGGTGGGAGACCGCCTGGGAGTACCAGGTACTGTAAGCTTTTGGCTTTTCTTCACTACTGATCTGATACACTCGATGACCTTTAAATAGCTTTAAATAGCCCACACTTTGCAGTGACCCCCACCTGAGGCGCTAGAGAGCAACAGGAAGTGGTTGGCTATAGGAAGGTGAGAAAAGGCTTACCCAAACTTTTGTGTAGTTTTTTGCTTTGTTTTTCTTTAATTTCTTTTTTGTCTTTAGTTTTTTTTTTTTGTTGTTGTTGTTTTGTCCTCCCAACAGCTTTGCTGTTTGGGAGGGACTGTTTTCAGGGTTTTTTGTTTTGTTTTGGACGGATTAAAGGCTATGAACATGGATTTGGCACGAGAGAAAAGGCGGCAAATGGAAAATGGACTGGATAAAAGACAACGAGTAAAGGATTATCCTGAAAAGGAGCATAAACGGATTTACACTAAAGAAACCACTGTGGTGATTGATCTGACTGAAGTGCAGGATGGGAAAGCGGAGGACATCATTAAAGCATTGACAGACAAGATGGATGTGATGAA
>VONZ01004087.1:0-13052 GCA_012976165.1 Labeo catla | reverse complement strand
GTATGTTCCAAAGGTCCCCTCCTCAGGACCACGGCGTGCCGTACTCCAGGCCTTCTGCCCTCTTCCCTTTCGGTATTCGGACCAACAGAAGCTTAATTGTATGTGTCCAGTTCGAGCGCTAGACACATAGGTCCACAGAGCCGCCCTGTGGAGAAAGACAGACCAGTTGTTTGTTTGCTATGGTCCCCCTAAGAGGGGCCTCCCTGCTTCTAAGGGGACCCTTAGCCGCTGAATCGTGGATGCTATTAGTTGAGCCTATGATTCTTTGGGCCTTCCCTCTCCCTTGGGGGTCAAGGCCCACTCTACCCGAGGCATGTCTGCCTCAAAAGCCTTTATGTCAGGTGTCCCCATGCAGGATATCTGTAACGCTGCGGGATGGTCTACGCCCCTAACCTTTTTCAGGTTCTATGACTTAGACCTGCGAGTTTCTCCTGGCTCCTCTGTCCTCTCGGCCTAGCACACACAGTAGGCAGGGATTTGGAACCATGGGGGCGTGGGCATATCGTTCCCATAGCGTTTTAGACGCAGCTCGAGTTCCTGAAGGGGAACGTCTCAGGTTACGTCTGTAACCCCGGTTCCCCGAAGGGAACGAGACGCTGCGTCTCAGGCCATACTTCCTGTATCCCTGTGAGCGTTCACTTCTCCTGAAGCTGAATGCCGGTTCCGGCGCACATGCTTTATAGCTTCCTGGTCCGTGACGTCACCCGCCCGTGACGTCTTGTTTCTCTATTGGACTGTTTACACGTGATTCAGAGCGTGCTTACGCCTTCAGCGTCTTGTTCCCTTCGGGGAACCGGGGTTACAGACGTAACCTGAGATGTTTTTCACTAACCACACATAAACATAGTTTTCTTAAAAACAAAAACATGTATGTTAATGTTGCTTGCATATCCAGTTTGTGCTGATTACAATATAATCAGACTTTAGCCATTAATATGTTTTTAAAAAAGCACAAATGTCAGGGCATGTCAAAACTTCAGGGCATGTCAGGGCATGTCAAAGCTCCAGGGTGCCAAAATAGCCTCAGGCCCCAGAGGGTTAAAAAAAAAAGTAATGGTCTATCAGTATTTAGGAGAGTACAGTTTTTTGCATACTTACTATATTGGGCTTTATTAAAGGTTATGAAAATATAATTTATATGCGTTTTTTATTTAGTCTCCTAAATGAAACACCAAAGTGTTGAACTGAGATCTTGAATGATTAGCTATCCTGTGGCTCCCTCGTGTGGACAGCATTAGCATTATGCCCTTAGGGTGCTTTCACACCTGCCTCATTTAGTTCGGTTGAATCGCACTAGAGTTCGTTTTCCCTCTTGGTGCGGTTCGTTTGGGCAGGTGTGAATGTAGCAATCGCACTCGAGTGCACACCAAAAGCGACCAACTCGAACAGACCCAACTGCAAAAAGTACTGCACCTTTTTGGACTAATCCAGCTGCCGTAATCAGCTGCGCTGTGCATTATGTGATGAGGACAAGTATTTGTTGACAGTTAGCGCTTTAGTAACATAGCCCCATGGCAGCTCGTGGACAAGCTGAGATGGAGTTGTGAGAAGGTGCGGAGCCTCATAGAAATTAAAATCATAGAAATTATAGGGATACAATCAGCCAGCACAGTCGTCTCTTCATACTAAAAAGCGGCGTGTTGTCTGCCGGCTTTTTTCTCCTCTCTTTGTTTACTTCCGGGAGTTCCATTGGAATTTTCCCGCACGTTAATTCTGACCAATCGAAAAGCAGTTTAGGAAATACGTTCAATGACACATCTGGCCAACGAGTGATGTGGATCTTGTCACATGACTGCATTTTGGTTCGTTTCAACTGGTTCGGACCAGAGCAATCAGTGTGGTGTGAAAAGGACCTAAAACGGGAGAAAAATGCTATAATGTATCATTTGTTGCCCTTGGTCCTGTTGGATTACAAATTTCTAAAAGGTTATGTATATTGTGATTTAGCAGACAGCCCAAGCCCTGAGACAGTAACCTTTTGTCTTTATACATTTCCTGAGCATCTGGCAGGTTTTCCAAGTTAAGTGTGAAGTCTAAGCTCAAGGTACAACTGTGCCTTTTGTTTAGCACCTTTGCATTTGAATGACACTTGTATGCTAAATAGATCAAGGCTGGGAAAAATCTTTTACTGGGCTGATTTCCTGTACCACATTTGCATGCGTTGTTTAGATTGATTCCACCTCTATGTACTCCGCCTCCTTCAAACCTATATACTTTGCTGTGCTGAGATATTGTCAGACTTTTGAGGACTGCAGAACTACGCAGAGCATTTCTCAATAAAGAATTCTGCTGAAGATACCCAAGAGTCTCCTGGTCTTCGCTTCTGAGTTTCCAACAGTTTTGGTGCCGTGCCCCGGATAGAGCTCCTCACCTGAATCCAGATTGAAGCT
Source organism: Labeo catla (assembly GCA_012976165.1). Lineage (NCBI taxonomy): Eukaryota > Metazoa > Chordata > Actinopteri > Cypriniformes > Cyprinidae > Labeo > Labeo catla. Next base: position 10,662 of record VONZ01004087.1, on the reverse strand, counting down.
CAACAAGCTCAACAAAGATCTGACTTCGTTCCAGACTGAATCTTTCTGTACCAAGGGTTGGTGAGTATCACTCTATCCAAAAGAACCATTAGAAGCCAGTACATGTGGTTATCCTCTGCGCCGCCAGAGAAGTGTTAACAAACAGCTGCAGGGTTTGTTTAACAGACAAGTTATCCTCTATTTCATGTAGAGAAGATTAGCATTACGTGCTAATATCAGTTATCCTCTATTTCAGGTAGAGAAGATTAGCATTACGTGCTAATATCAGTTATCCTCTATTTCAGGTAGAGAAGATTAGCATTACGTGCTAATATCTGTTATCCTTTGTTTCGGCAGAGAAGAATTGTTTATCCTCTATTTTAGGTAGAGAAGATTAGCATTACGTGCTAATATCTGTTATCCTTTGTTTCGGCAGAGAAGAATTGTTGATCCTCTCTTCAGGGAGAGAAGTTTAGCGTAAAGTGCTAATATCTGTTACCCTCTGTTTAGGCAGAGAAGACTAGTGTAAAGTGCTAGGAGTTTGTGTTGTCTTCTGTTAATTCAGGAAAGGTTAACTATAGTTGATCTGTGTTAACAAGCGTACCCTCTGTTGATCAGAGAAGTTTTAGTGTTGTGATTGTGTGGTAACAAAGAAACTCACAAAATGGTTAGAAAGAACGCTAGGCTGATCCCCACAACTGAAAAAGGTGGTCTAGCAACTCCTTTGTGGTCAGATAGCGAATTCAAATCACTGTTAGGAGTGCAAATGACCCTAATAGTAACTGAAAAAGTTAGACAAGAATTGACTAAGAAATATGAGATCCATCCAGACAAGACTTGGTCTGTAGATGAGTGTAAAAAAGTACTTGGAGCATGTATTAGTAAGAAAAATGTAAAAGGCATTATCTGCTGCCACAGAGAATTTGGTTTAGCGCTAGCTACACAACAGTCTCAGCGTAACTCAGAGCTAGAGGAACAGAACAAAGAGCTTCGGGCTAGAATATCCGCTTTGACTAAGAAATTGAACCGCAACAAAGCTTTAGAAAAAACTGATATGGAAGTTAGTCAGCCTGATAACCTTTATCCTGACTTACAAGCTTTCTTTGAAACAGATGTAGCCATCCAATCAGTAACTGATGTGCCTGTAGATTCAGTGAAGGTTTGTGGTGCTAGGAGAAGATCTCAGGGAATTGAGGGAATTGAAAGTGTTCCTCCCAACTCTGCTGTTGTCCAGGTTCAAGCAATTGCAAAAATGCTGGAACCTAAAGATATAGAGAGATTGTCCCAGGGCTTACCCTCAGCACGCACAAATTTTTGTGAATTTAGAAGAGCACTGATTAGCAAAATGCGTCTCTACGACATGTCGTTAGTAGAAGTCACACAGCTGATGTCACAAATTCTAACTGAATCTGAATTCAACAGTTTTGAGTCTGCTGTTACTTCTGAACTACGACATGCCAGTAAAGCGGATTTGAGAGAAGGTGTTTTGAAAATCCTAAAGAATATTATGGGACCCAAAATAGACTGGTCCAGAATCATTAACTGTGTACAAAAGAAAGAGGAAACTGTAAGTGAATACACTGAGAAGTTTTGCCAGTCAGCTGTAACTTACAGTGGAATAGTTGATGATCCTGAAAGTGTGCTAGATGACAAGGGACCCTTAGTCCTCATCTGGTCAGATGGCCTTGTAGCTGAGTACAGAAAAGCCTTGCCATTCCTAGATCTAACTTGGTCTAACAAAACTCTCAGAAGTAACTTAGACACGTTAGCTACTTGGGAAAGAGATTCTGATGTTAAGGCAAAAGTAAGAGTAGCAGCAGCTACGTTTAGCACAACAAATCGAGACAAGAGATGGTCTAAAAAAGAAGGGAAATGCAATTATTGTGGAAAACTAGGACATTGGGAGAAAGAGTGTAGGAAGAAGTTGCAAGATAATAAAAGAAATGCTATGCATAATTCTGCTCCTTCTCAGCCCGCCTACAACCCTGAAGTAGTTCCACCAATGACCAGTGAAACGTTAGGACAGCTTGCTCAGGCTCTTCTAAGAGCACAAAAAGAGCAGGAAAAAAACTAATTGTTGGGGCTGTGAGTAGCTACCTTTCCCCTGTAATACATCACAATGACAAAAGAATTTTTGTGAAAGGTAGCATACAAGAGAAAGAGATTGACTTTTTGCTTGATACAGGTGCAGAAATCACAGTAGTTCCTACAAAATTGGCTAAAGATTTAAACATTCCGTACAAGAAAACTAAACTTTGTTTAACTGGTGTAGTAGGTGAAGATTCTGTTTTGTATGAAACTCCACCCATAGAGGTACAATTAGGCCCGAAAACTCTGACTACAAAATTGTTATGTGCTCCATTAAATACAGGTGCAATTCTAGGCATGGATCTACTGAGACAAGTACATTTAACTTTAGACATGTCCTCAGAATCTGCTAGCATAAAAATTGCTTCAACACAAGTTTCTACCAGTAATGCAATCACTCCTGAGTATGCTTTCTTACAGAATCATCCAATTTGGGCTAAAGACAAAGATGATTGCGGGTTTCTCACTGGTGTAGAACCAGCCAAATTAACAGGAACCGCCCCTCCTGTTACCAAACAATACCCGATCAGTAAGGAAGCTATACAGGGAGTCAAACCTATTGTAGAAAAATTGCTGAAGCAAGGAGTGCTCGTTAAAACCAACAGTCCCTGTAATTCACCCATATGGCCCATCAAGAAAGCCAATGGGTCATGGAGACTCACAATAGACTACAGAGTAGCCAATAAGCATACTGAAAAAATCACCCCCCTAGTAGCCGATCCATCTACAATTTGTAATGGCTTACCATTAGATTGTAAGGTTTTTTCAGTAATTGATATGTCTAATGGATTCTTTTCTGTACCCTTGCACGCTGACAGCCAGCCATGGTTAGCTTTCACAGTTGACTATGAACAATATCAGTGGACACGTTTGCCCCAGGGATTTCAAAATTCCCCAACCATATACCATCAGGCTCTCAGACGTGATTTGTGTGACCCAGAATGTCCAGTCAAACAGTCCACTATGATTCAATATATCGATGATATTTTATTTGCCTCAACAGATCATGAGGTACATCAAACTGAATTGACAGCATTGTTGGACTATTTGCAGAAAAAAGGACATAAATGTAGCTTTCACAAAGCTCAAATTGCTAAAAATCAAGTTACATTTCTGGGTCAAACAATTGGTACAGGAAATAGATCCATTACACAGGATCGAGCCGCTTCAGTCAAAGCAATACCTCCGCCTACTAACATTAAAACACTAAGATCATTTTTAGGAACAGCAGGTTACTGTAGACCTTGGATTGAAGACTATGCCTCGATTGCTCAGCCACTCTATGACTTGTTGAAAGGTCAGGTTAGAGATTCCGATACAGTTTGTATGGAAGAAATTCACCTCAAAGCTTTCAATGATTTGAAGAGAGCATTATGTCAAGCGCCAGCATTAGGAATTGCCCAATCTGATAGGCCCTTTGTGCTTTATGTTCATGAACACTTAGGCTTTATGACTGCATGTCTAATGCAAGATCATGGGGGCAATTTACGCCCAATTCATTACTATTCTGGCAAACTTGACATAGTCGCTCAAGGTATGGGCCCATGTCTCAGAGCAGTACAGGCAGTTCATCTAGCTCTTCAGGCATCATCAGGAATGGTGTTAGGACAGACTGTAAATGTAAGATGCCCTCATGCAGTGTCTGCACTAATGAATCAAGCAAAAGTCACTTCTGTCACCTCCTCTCGTTGGGGAAATTGGTTAACAACCCTCACAGCCCCGAACATTGTTTTACAGCGTGCACCAGTCACAAACCCATCCTCATGTATGATGTCTGCAATGACTGAAGTTGTCTTAGAGGATGAAGGAGAAATGGCTCATGATTGTGTTACGCTTACATACACACCTACAAGTGAAATAACAGAAACTCCCATAGATAATGCAGAATTGGAGTTGTATGTTGATGGTTCAGCTCAAGTTATTGAAGGTAACAGAAGAGCAGGTTATGCAGTAACTTCTACCACTGAAGTGGTAGCTTCAGGTCATCTTCCAGATCATTTTTCAGCTCAAGCTGCAGAACTAGTAGCCTTAACTAGAGCATGCACGCTAGCGTCAGGATCAACTGCAAATATCTACACTGATTCCAGGTATGCTTTTGGGGTAATTCATGATTTTGGTATCATTTGGCAAAGTAGACAGTTTTTAACTTCTGCTGGATCACCCATTAAGCATGCTGGATTAGTGAAAGATCTAATGTTTGCCATGAAACTTCCAAAGAAATTAGCTGTGATCAAAGTGAAAGCACATCTCACAACTAATACTACGGAAGCTAAAGGTAATGCTCTTGCTGATGTAGCTGCTAAACAGGCTTGTTCATATGCAAATGTACAGGTGTGTTCAGGTAGTACAGCACAGAAGACAATTCTGCCTCCTGAATCAATCATTGATCTGTACAAAGACGTTCCTTTATATGAAGCATGGACATGGTTAGACAAAGGAGCCACAGTGGATTCATCTGGTTGCTGGACCAAAGGAGGAAAATATGTTGCTCCCGAATCACTGCTGCCATATTTGGCTCAACAAATACACAATTTGGGTCACAGTGGTCCAGCAACAATGAATCACAGGTTCTCAAATCAATGGTGGAATCCAAAATTCAGAAATGTAGCCACTGAAACAGTCAAGAGATGCGTTACATGTCAAAAAAATAATGATGTGCCAGCAGCAACTACACCAGCAACACATACCCCAGCTCCACCAGGACCGTTTCGTCACCTACAAGTTGATTACATATCATTGCCTCCTTGTAAGGGAAAAACTGACGTTTTGATAGTAATAGACAAGTTCTCAAGATGGATAGAAGCTTATCAAACAGGGCGTGCCACAGCTGCACATACTGCTAAATGTCTTGTCACTGATTTCATTCCCAGATGGGGATTACCAGATAGCATTGACTCAGATCAAGGAACCCACTTCACAGGACAGGTAGTCAAGGAAGTGTCTAAAATGTTGAAAATTAAGTGGAATCTTCACTGTCCTCATAGACCACAAGCATCGGCGCAAGCGAACGTGCAAACAGATCAATCAAAACCAGGCTAAGCAAAATGCATCAGGAAGGAGTAGTATGGGTCGAAGCGCTGCCAGCGGTATTGTGTAGTCTGAGAGCATCACCTAACAGATCAGTAGGTCTAAGCCCTCATGAGATTATTACAGGACGCCCAATGCAGATGCCAGGTGCAATTGATCTTAGAAATGCTGATGTGCACATTGCCTCAGATGCCCTGATCACTTATTGTGAAAACCTTACAAAGGCAGTACAGAGTTCCAGAGAAAGAGTTGAGTCATGTTGGCAGAATCCACCAGAAGGTGGACACACAATCATCCCAGGTCAGTGGGTTATGATAAAGTCATTCAAAACCAAACCATTAGAGCCTAAGTGGCACGGACCACATCAAGTGATGTTGATCACAGCAGCTGCAGTTTTGTGTCAGGGAAGGAAAACCTGGACTCATGTGTCACACTGTAAAGTTGTTCCCCCACCTACAGGGATAGGATAGGACACACAGATCAGTGAGGAGCCCAGGGAAGAACCGAATGCAACAGGCTTCGGGGGCCAACCCTGAGGTGAAGACTTCCTCATAGGCCTTCCCCATCCACTAGTCCATCCTTACCTCACTGTTCTTTAGGTGTCACGGGAATTAAGAACTAGGGAAAGAAGGAACAACAAGACTAGACTCAGATTGAACAGAGGCTACAACTCTATTGTTTGCAGCCTTTTACAACAAATACTGCTCTGTCGTCTTTTGTTTTCTTTCTTACTCTGTGCAGATACCCCTTGATGGCTGTCCCGAGACCCATACACATCGACCCCCTCACCTGTGTATGAAGCTACAAACTTTAAAGGACAACTAGACCCACTGCCGAGCCAACTGTCACGGAAGACAGAACATAAAAAAAAACAACAACGCAGAGAATCAAATGAAAGAACTTCAGTCATCCATCAACATGATCAAGATTGCCGTTCTAGTAATCATCATGAACATCGCACAAGCTATAGACTCCAGAAACAACATATTCTTAGAACTGATGAATATGTCAAGAAATGCCTTGTTTGCTGGAAAGAACGTTTGCATGCCACACCCACCTTCAGTAAAAGCAGGGATACCATGGGTGGCACACCCCATCTCCCACTGTGACACGTGCACCTTGTTCGGTGTTCAAACGAGTGGAATATTCAACAGAGGTACATGCCACCACATCACAACTCCTCCAGCTTCTCCGTGTTGCATTCCTGGATTACCATCCTGCAACCTAACTTCAGCTACTCCCATTATGACAGATCTACTCCTGCCAATTACTTTTCCTTGGTGCATGGAAAATGATGCTCCAGCCTCGACTCCACTGGGTGAAATTCCTCATGAACGTTGCAGCTTTGTGATCAAGATGAGAACAAATTCCCATGTGGACATTACTCCATCATCAGGAAGAGAGGAAAAGGACTTAGAAGTTTGTCTCCACAGGACAGCATCTCTCCCAAAATTCTTCTCAGTAAATCAGTGGTGCATGATTCCTCCACCGACTGGCACCTTCTGGTTATGTGGAACTTCTGTCTACAACATCCTACCTAGCCAATTCAACGGCAGGTGCACCTTGGTTTATGTTTTACCGGCTATCAGAGAAAATACACACTCCTCCCCAAGCTCTCCACATTTACTAAGCTCAGCTCCTACCACAGACAAAGAAGATGGCTGCATCCCTGGACTCACTTGTGCACAAACATGGTGGTCAAGAACTCTTGGAGCCTTAATCCCGTCTTATGGTGTCATACAGGCCCTGGATCAAGTCAGAAGCTTATCAAATTCTGTACAGAAACTAGCTAATGACACAGCTTTGGCCCTAGGTAACATCACGGACACTCTTGCTTCGCACAAGATAATGATCTTACAGAACAGAGTGGCCTTGGATTACATTCTTGCAACGCAAGGGGGAGCCTGCACCATTATTGGCCCTGAATGCTGCACCGGGTTAATGGATCCAACAGAGAACTTGAACAAAATCCAACGAGACATTCTTGATCTTTCAGAAAAATTACACCAAATGACTGAAGATAATTCTTCATGGTTCGGAGAACTGTTAGGTAAACCCTGGCTGTGGATCAAGGAAATAGCAATTCTGCTGTTATTCTTCCTACTGGTATACTATCTATGCGTCCACAGTATCAAGTGTTTCATTCAACAAATGACTCCCGACCATCATGAGGAAACAACAGTTCCAACCAGAAAAGACTATTACCCGTAAGAACTTCACGGACCCTAGAAGCATGTTTGTTTCTGTGTCAGCATGCTTTTTATCACTACAAACAATCAACACAGAACCTTTTAAGTGTCTAAATTTGTATTTTATGAGAGTTTTTTTTAGAACTCTCAAAGGAGGAATTGTTGGATTACAAATTTCTAAAAGGTTATGTATATTGTGATTTAGCAGACAGCCCAAGCCCTGAGACAGTAACCTTTTGTCTTTATACATTTCCTGAGCATCTGGCAGGTTTCCCAAGTTAAGTGTGAAGTCTAAGCTCAAGGTACAACTGTGCCTTTTGTTTAGCACCTTTGCATTTGAATGACACTTGTATGCTAAATAGATCAAGGCTGGGAAAAATCTTTTACTGGGCTGATTTCCTGTACCACATTTGCATGCTTTGTTTAGATTGATTCCACCTCTATGTACTCCGCCTCCTTCAAACCTATATACTTTGCTGTGCTGAGATATTGTCAGACTTTTGAGGACTGCAGAACTACGCAGAGCATTTCTCAATAAAGAATTCTGCTGAAGATACCCAAGAGTCTCCTGGTCTTCGCTTCTGAGTTTCCAACAGTCCGGACCAAATGAACCGAACCACAGATGTGAAAGCACCCTTAATCTCTGAACCACATTAAAGTTTTGGGGGAAAAAAATATTATAACAGGGCAGGTTTTATGTTTTTAGGTGTTTAGATGTAGAAAGGTAAGAATCTTAAAATGACATTGCATTTGCAAACAATAGTATAACAAAGCAGGTTTTAGGTTTGTAGGTGTGTAGGTGCAGAAATGGAAGAAACCTAAAATAACATTACATAGTTTTCATTAAAAATTAATTCTTGTTACAGCAATAAATAACTAAATAAATACATACATATAAGAAGCCAGACAAATTAATGATTTTCTTTTTTTATGGATTAACATTGAAGTCAGAAAGCAGCTGGTGAATGCGGCCGCTTTAATGCTCAAATAATTATTTATCAAGTAATTATGCCTCCAATTTATTTCTCAACAGTTTATGTTCACATGAGGCATAAACGACTGTTTTCGATTATATTCACCAAGATATCATATATTTTCATATAATCTTGTCTGTGTTTGTCCGAGAGAAGTCTTTCTTATTGAGAGAAGCAAGGATGAATGCGTTCTGGGGGGTTGCTGTGCATTTAAACACAGAATACCTCAAAAGCAGTCATTTTACCTCTTTAATATATTCTTCTACTATTATTGTGTTCTATCACTGGAGTGTTTTTATATAAAAGCCTTTAAAAGAACTGCAAATTATGTAGCATGGACAGAGAGCAGCAAGCCGTGATGCGTTAGTCTGCAGTTTAACACAAAAAATAGCACAGGCACTGATAAGCACTCATTTTAACCTCTTTATTATGTTCTTCTACTATTATTGTGTTTTATCGCTGGAGTGTTTTTATTTAAAAGCCTTTAAACAGCTGCAAATGATGTAGATCTGTGAGCACGGATGGAGGGCAGCGAGCCGCGACACGTTGCTGTGCATTTAAACACAGAATATCTCAAAAACAGCCATTTTTCCTCTTTAATATTTTTTCTACTATTATTGTATTCTATCACTGAAGTGTTTTCATTTAAAAGCCTTTAAAACAGCTGTAAATGATGTAGATTAGTAAACACGGATGGAGAGCAGTGAGCCGCGACGCGTTGCTCTGCAAGTTTAACACAAAAAATGTGACAGGCATTTTTAAGCACTCATTTTAACCTTTTTTAATATGTTCTTCTATTATTATTGTGTTTTATCAGTAGTATATATAATGAGTGCAAAGGTCAAAAAATTGATGGATGACCTTTTACCTGCCCCCCTCCCCAGAGGATTAAACTCTGACCTTTTAATGATCTCCAGATATCATGATATGACAGCTGTTTGTAATTTAAGTGGATTACAGAGGTGACCTTTGACCTCCTAGATGAAATAGGAGAATGTTTAAATTGGTCTGTAATGTTCACTAGATGTGATATGACAACTGTTTGTAATATATATATATATATATATATACATAGTACCATAATTAACCTGCCGGACCTCCGGCAGTGAAATAAGCGATTTGTTTAAATTTAACTTTTTCAGGTTTGTTTTTAAAGTTTGACATCCAGGAGCATCTGGCACCCACAGCTGTGGCTAGTATAGGATCACGCACCAACACATGGTTTTCGGTCGGTCTACATGAATGCAAGAAAGAGATATTGGTTTTAAGAGATCAAAGCATATGGTGTATTTATCACTCCCTCAAGCTCAAGTTCAAGTTGCTTTATTGGTTTCACATTTGTGTAAAACACTGGAATTAATTTGTAAGTACATTACTTTAATTATATTATGAAAGTAAAAAAAATAAAAAAATAATTTTTTCTCACACATTTTTTACACACACACAAATGACATACATTTTCAGGGAGGTGGCAATATTATGTTTTTTCACATGCACAGCAGATCCTCAAATAGTTAAAGCTGAAATCAGAGGGCAGAGAACCTTTCACAAAAGTGAAATGCGAGACGGGAGGGGTGAGTGGAGCAGCATACACGCACGCACGCACGCACGCACACACATACAGGCAGGCAGACTGAGACAGAGTGAGACACAGAGAGAGTGGTAGAGAGTGTATAAAACTTTTTGTAATGTTTTGCCCCGTTAATAATAATAATGTTTTAAAAATTTAAATAAACATTTGGTAGAATCATGTATTGCTTGTTTAGTTTCAACCTAAAGTATAATTTATAGTAGATTTATTCTGTTTCACTCACTTTAGATTCTTTAAAAAGATTCAAACTATGTTTTGTCCTGACAAATTATGTTATTAAAATATAACTAAATGCACACACACACACACACTCACACACCATTCAAGCTCTTGTATAAAAGGAACTTATTTCTACATTAAAGAGGATGGTAATAAAATATGCAACTGTATATAACACAAAATAAAAATAAACATAGCTCTAAAACACAACAAAACATTTTGTAAAGTTTTAGTGAAAAAAAGTCTTATATTTCAGCCAGAGCATTGAGAGGTAGATCTTTACACAATGATGTTCAAACATGGATGAGTGATTTACAAATAAATAAATAAAAATTTGACAAAATTAAAGTGCATTTAGTTTATGTTGAGTCATGCGCAAAACCTTGCAGACCCTTGATCTGACTGCTTCAGACCCTCTCAGAGAGACTGGAGGAATGAGGGAGGAGATACAGACCAGATGTTAAGTTAGTCAATGTGCTATTTTAAATATATTTTATTAGCACAATATCGCTTTAAAGTTTAAATAAACAGTGTTCCCTACCACTTCTGTAATATGGTAGAAATATTCTGACTATATTTCTGGCTATAATTTCTA
>VONZ01004086.1:0-13062 GCA_012976165.1 Labeo catla | reverse complement strand
TTAGATTTCCCTCTCCTGACTACATACCGTTTCCATACTGGCTGCTTGGGCAGGTGAGACAAACATTCAATGGAAATCATAAACATAATGCATGAAAGCTAGCATGATTTAATGGACATTTACAATAAAGATTTCAACTGCAAAAAGTCAAAAATGAGTGATGCATTGTAATTTTTTCTGTGTGCAAATCTTATGCTCATTACAAATTTCATTTCATAGTGCCATATTCAGCTTTTGTTTGATGTTGGCAACTGTGAAATTGAAGGGCAGTCTGTCTCAGGAGCACTGTGGCATCTGGTTCTTCCTGTCCAAGGTAAAACAGACCTAAGAAATTATATTTTCAACCACAATTATCCTTTGTTGAGTATCTGTATTTATCCAGTGTGACCAGTCAGAACTGTTAGAGCAAAAAGGCAGGTTTCACATCGCTTGCAATAAAAATGTAAATATAAACAGTGCAATGATTCTCTGTTCTCCTTGCATGCAGATACTGGCATCAGGTCTTTCCCTTTTCCTTTCCACATTCAACACTGTGCTCAGCCCCGTGACTTTGTGCTGGTGAGTACAGAACAGTTTATCCTAAGATTTTAAAGGGATAGTTCACCCAAAAATGAAAATTCTGTCATTAATTACTCACCCTCATGTCGTTCCAAACCTGTAAAATCTTCATTCATCTTCCGAACACAAATTAAGATATTTTTGATGAAATCAGAGAGGTTTCTGACCCTTTGAAATTGTTGAATAAAGTTGCTATTTTGGTTTTCTTTGTGCACAAAAAGTATTCTTGTAGCTTCATAACATGACGGTTGAAGCACTGATGTCACATGGACTATTTTAGCAATGTCCTTACTACCTTTCTGGGCCTTGAACGTGTCAGTTGCATTGCTGTTAATGCAGGGTCAGAACGCTCTTGGATTTCATCAAAAATATCTTAATTTGTGTTGTGAAAACGATCGAAGGACTTACGGGTTTGAAACCACATGAGGGTGAGTAATTAATGACAGAATTTTTTTTTTGGGTGAACTGTCCCTTTAAGACTAAGGTATCTATTAACTTACAGAATGAAGTGAAATATTAAACTAAATGTTGTATTGTTTTTGTTTCTCTCATAAGCATCATCCTGAACTATGCCGGAGAGGCCTTGTTTGTGTATTCAGACAGATTTAAATAAGTTTGAAGAATATGGCCAGTGCCTTTGAAGACTTTCCAAATAAGTCACTTCAGCTCTTTATAGGAGATTTATAAATTGACCAAAGCGAATTGCCTCAATGAGATTCATTTAGCCTTGCAACACCCAAAACTCTTTTTTTTTTATTTTTTGTTGTTTTTGTTTTTGTTTGGTTTTTGCTTTTTTTTGAGTTACATATGGAAGCTTGTTTCTGCCACAAGATAATAAATAAATAAATAAACTATTGCTGCTATTTTTACTTCTTTTTTTTTTTTAAATCTCACAATTCTGACTTTTTTCTTGCAATTCTGTTAAAAACTCGAAAGTTTGAGAAAAAGTTGTGAGCTTTTAACTAGCAGTTGCAAGGTACAAACTTGCAATTTTGATAAGAAAAGTTTGAATTGTGAGTTAAAAAGTCACACTTACACTATCAGTCAAACGCTTTTGGACAGTAAGTCACTTCTGCTCACCAAGCCTGCATTTATTTGATAACAAAGTACAGCAAAAACAATAACATTTTAAAATATTTCTACTATTTAAAATAACTGTTTTCTATTTGAATATATTTTAAAATGTAATTTATCCACCCCCGTCCCCCCCGAAAATTTAGCTTTGAAATCACAGGAATAAATTATATTTTAAAATATATTCAAATAGAAAACAGTTATTTTAAATAGTAGAAATATTTTAAAATGTTACTGTTTTTGCTGTACTTTGTTATCAAATAAATAGTGAGCAGAAGAGACTTATTAAAACACATTAAAATTCTTACTGTCCAAAGACTTTTGACTGGTTGTGCATGTGTACCTTTTTTATTTTTTATTATGTGGTTAAAATAAAAAAAAAATTGCTAAATGTAGGTCAGAATAAAAACTAATGTCAAAATTGTGAGATGTAAACTCAAAATTGAGAAAACGTCTGTCAGAAAGTTTGTATCTTTTTGGAATTGCAAGAAAAAAGTTAGAATTGTGAGATGCAAAAAAGTCTGAATTGTGGGATAAAAATTCTTTTTTTTTATTTCTTATTCTGTGGTGGAAACGTGCTTCCATAGTTACTTGTTAAACCAGGGATAGCAGAAAAAAAACAGATGTTTACCATAATTCCTTTAGACCTATGTTTCAATATGACCAGTTTATTCTAGTCACTTGATTTAGATCTTTGTTTTGCAATTATTACACATTTTTCACCAGCAACATTTGTATTTGCTGTTAGTATTTGACCTTTGCACATCACTGTCCTGCAGTGTTTGCTTTTAAGAGTCCTGGATCATATCCTGAATACTGTCACACCTTACATCAGCACTCTGTATGAGAATCAATAAGATACAATGGGAAAACATCAATACATGAGCCCCCTATAAATCTCATGTAGGTTTTCAAACATTTTTACATAATGGCAGTCAGTAGTAAAATATATTTGTTGTCCATGTTAACATTATTTATAATTATTGCAAGTTGGCTGACGATTATAATATTTTTAAGGGTATCTGGGTTTTTCAAATATAGAAAGAACTCCCAAAATGTTCAAAAAGTTTGAAATGATTGACATTTACTGTATTTTGGAGCCACATTGTATTATACTGTATTTCAAAAGCTTCTATTATGAAATTGACCCATGTATTATGTTCTATTATGAAATACCTTTTAGTATTTTAAGCCAGTTTTTGCAATACTAAATAAAAGAATTTCATTGACCATCTCTGTGTTTTCTTATTTTTATGCTGAAAAATAAAATGAAATCACATAACACAGAAGCAATATTACATATCTTTATTTAATCTTGGTGTGTAGCTTACAAAACAAACAGTGTATATAAATAGGGCTGTCACAAACTATTATTTTGGTAATAGAGTAATCTGATTACTTGCTTTATAATTACTTGCTTTTGATACTTTATTTTAACTATATATATATATATATATATATATATATATATATATATATATATATGTATATATAAATATGTATATATATGCTCATCAAGGCTGCATTTATTTGATATATATATATATATCAAACAGTTGTGCTGCATTTATTTATATATATATGTGTATATGTGTGTGTGTGTATTTTTACACACACACACACACACACACACACACATATACACATATATATATATATATATATATATATATATATATATATACACTACCGTTCAAAAGTTTGGGGTCAGTACATTTTTATTGTTTCTTTCTTTCTTTTTTTTTTTTTAAGAAATTAATACTTTTATTCACCAAGGATGTATTAAGTTAATAATTAAAAGTTTATTAAAAGTTCATAATAAATAATTTACATTGTTATAAAATATTTATATTTTGAATAAACACTGTACTTTTTAAACTTGTTATTCATGAAAGAATCCTAAAAAAAAAAAAAAATCACAGGTTCCAAAAAATATTTGGCAGCACAACTGTTGATATTATCCAACATTGATCATTCTAATAATAAATCCGCATATTAGAATGATTTCTGAAGGATCATGTGACACTTAAGACTGGAGTAACAGCTGATAAAAATTCAGCTTTTCATCACAGGAATAAATTCTATTTTAAAGTATGTTAAAATAAAAAACATTATTTTATATTGTAAAAACATTTTGCAATATTACTGTTTATTTTCTATATTTTTAATCAAATAAATGCAGCCTTGATGAGCATAAGAGACTTCTTTAAAGACTATTACAGGTCTTACTGACCCCAAACTTTTGAACAGTAGTATATATATATATATATATATAATTAGTTAAAATAAAGTATCAAAAGCAAGTAATCATATTGTTTTATTGAACACAACTGTTAAAATACATGTATTCTAAACAATCGAGCTAATGTACATTTATAACAAATGCCTGCAGAGGGCGCCAACGACCTGACGATTGTTTTTACACTTTACTGCACATCTAATCCTTGTTTAATCCACTGTAATTTCTTGAATATATGGATTTTAAAACGTGTAAACTCAAAGTGAGGGTTTAAACTTTTATTTTGAAATCGCGATGAACAGTTAGCATAATTGAGAACGACATTGGTTTTCTCTTGTTTGCGTATGTTTATAAATGATTTACCTTACAAATCTGACGAAATGGCGCATATCGCGTTCCCAGCTGGACATTATAATAAACCCAAACTCACAACAACATGCAGAGATGGAGTTTGAAACGATATGATAACAATGGTAAATGCTAACAGTGTAGCAGCATTTACGTTACTGTGAACAGAGCAACTCGATGCACGTACTTAAACGTAAGTAAATAATTAATGAACATATTTTTATGTAATTGAATCGTAGCCTTTGTAAATTCTTAATAGCATTATGCTTTATTAGGATTTTTAAATAGGTTTAATATGTGGAATGCGCCATTTCCGGTATTTTGCCGATTACTTGACACGGGCAAAATGCAATCAAGATTTTTTAAAATCGAATACTCGAATGGACCCTTTTCACAAGCCTGTGATGACGCGTTTTAACGGTCATCATCATCATAAATCCTTTAAACTTTTTTATATTTTGATTTTTAAAAAATATGTATGTGCATTTATAACACTATATCTTGTATTATACCACCTTTCATCAAGTTACCAAAAAAAATAGTTAACGCTATGCGACGGTGTTTCTAATGCCGCGTCTATGGGAGAAAGGGGTACATTTGACATTGTTTTCTCTTCTGACTGCTGATATCAGTCTCTCTCAATTTTTTTTTTCCTTAGAATGAAAATCGTGAAAACACTATGGTGTCGTTTTTCTTTTGTTATTTGAGCAAATGGGAATACAAAAAATATATTTGTGGTACTCTCCCATTCATTTTTTTTTTATTTTATAAATGCTTTATTCAACAACTGCACAATTTACAGGAATGTTAATCTCCATTATAAAAATAACAAAATGTGCATTTTCCAACATTGCAGGTGTTTTAACATAAACAAAACATAAACAAGACTCACATCATCACATTTTGCCAGGGGAAGTACGAATTTACAAAAAGATATCAAAGTGTTTACAAACATTCAGAGTTTTTGTTGCCTTTTGATTAAGGGAATGCTTAATCGAGTTGACATATTGCTTGACCTCATTGTTAAAAGCAAAAAAAGATGTTTTGGAATGCGCAAACTTACATTTATGAATGTAATATTTTGCCAACAGAATAATGAGATTAATAATAAAAGTTTCATTAGGCATAGTTTTAGTTCTGTTGAGGTCATAAAGGCCAAAAAGAACATCCTTCCAAAATAACTTGAAATCTTTCTCAATTTTTTCAGCAATAAAAATACAAATGTCAGACCAGAAGCTTTGAACAAAGGGGCAGTGCCAAAACAAATGGGTAACTGTTTCAGTATTCACAGAACAAAAAGTGCACATTACATCAATATCTTTTTTAATTTTTTTAACAATATGATCATTAGACGGGTAAAACTTATGAATTATTTTAAATGATATTTCTCTAATTTTGTTGGTCAGCAGGTATCGGCTGGGTAAGAGCCAGACCTTCTTCCAGTCAATGTTTTGCACAAATTTATTCCAGCATGGAACCACATATGGGACTGTGATAATATCTGTTTTGAACAAGGATCTAATTAGTTTATTGTTCTTTCCATTGTTACAGGAAAAACAAATCTTACCAACTGAAGTGTCAGTCAGTGATAACAAGGTTAGTTGTTGTGTGTCCAATCTTGGTCGAGCTCTAAATAACATGCAGACACCAGAAGAAATTGCTCCAAAGACTTTGGCATAATCTCCAGGAGACACAGGAATTTTGTATTCTTCTAGAAACTCACTATAAGAGTAAAGACAACCAGCCCTGTTAAATAATTGGTCAACAAAAATAATGTTATTATTAAACCAGTAATCAATAAATAAAGATTTGTGTTTAAACAGTATGTCTTTGTTGTTCCATATATAATATTTGTTGGGTGAAAAGTTATGCTTGAAAATAAGAGACCATGAAAGGAAGGCCTGGCGGTGAAAGGATGACATTTTTATCGGGACTTTATCAATATTGTAATTACAGGTTAAGAAAAAGCTCAACCCACCCAGTTTTGACAGAATATGACAGGGTATGACATTCCAAATAGAATTAGGGTTTTTAAAGAAATGTTTTAACCAATTTACTTTAAAAGTATTATTAAGAGTACAGAAATCAATAAAATTTAATCCACCCTTTTCATAGTCATTTGTTAGAACAGATTTCTTCACATGATGAGTTCTATTTTTCCATAAGAAGTTAAAGAGTAGCTTGTCAATCTCAGTAATATGTTTTTTGGTCACATACAGAGATAGAGCTGGATATGTCAACCGTGATAAACCTTCTGCCTTAGACAGTAGGGTTCTGCCTCTGAGGGAGAGATCCCGTAACAGCCATTGGTTCAGCTTTTTTTTAGTTCTTTGAATAATAGGGTTGAAGTTCAATGAAGCCCTTTTTTGTTGGTCCTTGGTAATTGTGATACCTAAGTGAACAAGTTCATTTTTGATTGGAATACTACAAATGGAAGATTTCATGCAGTCCTTAATGGACATGATTTCACACTTACTGATATTCAGCCTTAAGCCAGAGGCCATGGAAAATTTTTCTATAGTATTTATTGCAACAGAGACTTGATTTTCATCTCTAAGAAAGAGAGTGGTATCGTC
The DNA here is from genome assembly GCA_012976165.1 of Labeo catla. Taxonomy (NCBI): domain Eukaryota; kingdom Metazoa; phylum Chordata; class Actinopteri; order Cypriniformes; family Cyprinidae; genus Labeo; species Labeo catla. The sequence continues at coordinate 6,267 of VONZ01004086.1, read as the reverse complement.
CGCCAGTTGAGATATAATAAGCTCTCTACCTAATATATTGATGCCGTTTATTTCATTTGATTTAATATGATCAGACAAAAGCTGGGCTACCAATAGAAAGAGGTAAGGCGAAGCCGGGCACCCTTGTCGGATGCCTCTAGAGACATTGAATCTGGGAGACATACCACCTGTTAGTCTAATTGAGCTATTACTATTGTTATATAGACTTTTAATAGCTGAGGAAAAAAAAACACCAAAACCGAATTTTCTAAGAGACTGTAAAATGAATACTCTCCCATTCACTGCTATCAGATTTTACCCAACTATGACGACTTCCGCTATGAGAAACCCGGAAACGTGAGAAAGGTCCATCGAGGAATCGTTGCAGCCCTAACGTTACATCTAAATACTGAAAACCAGTAATGCTGGTACGGGTTTTGAGGAACTAGTCTGGTCTGGTTTTAGGTGGTTTGACAGAGGCGTCTGTAATGTGGTAAGATCTCGCGCTGTGGCAGATGCAGTTTAAACTCGAGCGCCACCAGCACCGGAAACTCCAGCGATAACAGTTCCCTCCGATTCAACCGCAGTCGCTCCTCCAGTCTCTGAGTGAGAATTGATTAAGATATTATTGAATTTGAAATCAGGGAGAAGATATTAATAGAGCTATTACTTACATCTATGAGGTGTTTGACCTCTGGCCTCTTGAGGTCGTTGCTTATTTTGGCGGCGAGAAGGATGCAAGCTCCGGCGCAGAGTTTACGATTCTGCTTGTCGAGTTTCCCATGCAGGGCGAGCTTTTCAAAATAGACGTACGCCATTGCAATCGTCGGTTCTTCGTACCCACAATCCTCCTGGGCCAGTTTACGGATCTCTCTTTTCAGACTTGAGAATGTCACAGTATAATAAAATAACACATGCAATTAGATTGCTTCACGATGTTAACATTTTTAAACTGTGTAACTGGATGTTGGTACCTTCTGATTTTGCTGAGGGTCAGTTGAACATGTGGAAACTTTTCGCTGAATGTTTCATTCATGTCTTTCTTCAGGTCGGATGGTTTGACATATTCGATGACCGTTGTCTGAAAAAACCAACACACATCTCTAGGAAGCAAAATGCTAAAAAATTTGAACAGTTTTAAATGCTGCATTACATCTATGACGTGCAGACGAGAGTTTTTGGGGCAAAGATCATTTTCGTGAAGTTTTTTTATTACAATGATGCAGTTCTTCCCTCATAAGCAGCATTAGTATATTAATTAAGGCAGATGCGAAACTGTCATAAAATTTTGCAATGATAGTAACAAATGTTTCTGTATGACCAGCTTCATATGTGTTGACTGATTTTGCTCTCACCATATAAGATGGAAAGACAAGCACTCGTTTATGTTTCCCACACGGCCACTGTGGATCATCCAGAAGATTCGGGTCATAATCGTCAATGTTTTTCCCTTTAAAACCTGTATATTAAAATATAAATATATATATATATATATATATATATATATGTATATTTAAATATATATTTAAATAAAAATAAAATGAATTAAAATAAAAACACAAAATGAGTGTGTGAATGAATAAAGGAATGAATAAAGGGAACTCTGGAAAAAATGATTAAAAAGTTGAAAAAAGTAAATAAGAAAGTAATTAAGTAAGAACGAATAAATAAATGAATAAATACATAAATAAGGGAATTCTCAAAATGTAAAAAAAAAAGAAAAGAAAAGAAAAAACAATTCAGGACAGAAAAAAAACATTTTCAGTAAAAAATTTAATTAGAATATGTAATAATATGTAAATTATTTTCAGTTTTAAATTGATGTGTAGCTTAGTTTTATTAATAAATATTTTTATTTTTAATTTATGAACTGCTTTTACAGTTGTGAAATATTTAAAAAAAAATGGTTAATTCTTTTACTCCTAAATTGAAATGTCATTCAAAAACAATTAATCAATTAATTAATTAATTAATTAATAAGAGTATGTGTGTGTGGGTGTGTGTCAAAAGAGGGAAAAAAATCCTATAAATAAAAAAAAAAATTAATGAATGAATGAATACAGTGAATCCTGGTAATAATAATAATTGTAAAAAGACTAAAAGAACAAATATTCTTGGACAGAAAAAAACATTTTCAAGAGTTTTTTTTTATTCCTTACATCCTAAATTGATGTGCAGAGCTTAGTATTATTTATAAATATATATTTTTTAAATTTATGAATCTCTTTAACAATTGACAAAAAAGTAAGTAAATAAGTATAAATAAAGTATAAAATCTTGTAAATTCTTTTTTATCCTAAATTGATATTAATTCAAAAACACTAAATCAATAAATATTCACTCATAACAAGACAGTCTGGTAAATCTGACATGTGAACATGTAGTTGCTCACTGACCTTTCTTTATGGCCGTCTGAATGAGGATGTTACATACTGGACTCAAAACACACTGTGACCCAGAATGCTGCTTGAAAACATCATCGCTGCCACTGCTGCCACTCAAGGCATTAGTGTGAGACAGAAGATTTGTGTACGACACTGTCTGATGGTTCAGAAACAAAATATTGGTTATGAAACCTCAATATTACATTATAGATCATTACATTATAGATATTACATATTAGAATAGATCAAATATGTCATACTCACCTTACCCTTGGCTCCAGGTTCAACAGCATCAAGACCAATCACTGTGTCTCCAGTCGCTCCACTGAAGCTCTTCTGATGGCCGCAGTCTAACCTTTGCTCACTGTAGACAACAGATGAGTGTGAGATCTATAGATCTATATTTAAAATGGGAGTAAACAAAGCAGGACTCACTTGATCTGACTGAAGTCTCGATAGGGCAGGACAGAAAACATCCCGTATAGAGCTCTTCTAGCACTGATTAAAACTATCCTACAAGAACATAAACATTAGACACAGTTTATTATATTTTTAAGACTGACACCATTTCATGAATGCATTTTTTCTTTTATCACCATTTAAACTTCCCATTCCCACCTTTAATTGAGCACAGTTGTATCTAAATTAGTCTATCTAGTTTTTATCTAGAGTGTTTGTGTAGAAACGCTGTCAAAGACATGTGCTGTTCTCAGAAGAGCCTCTTGATCCTGCTGTATGTGTCATTTGTGATTTCAGTCCAATGACGCAGATCTTAATAAATACTACAGAATAATTTTATAAGTACAATCATACTCAAATGATTGTTATGCTTTAGATCATATTTCACAATTATTTCAGCTGTCATTTTAATATTAGATATAGTTTTATTTATTTATTTATCTATATATTTTTATACATAGAAGTTGTAACATTATTTCATGGACCTGAGCTAACATGAACTATGAACAGTTGTATTTTTATTAACTAATGTTAACAAATATTACTAAATATATTGTAATAAATCTGTTGCTCATTTTTAGTTGGGTTGCATCAGTCAGTGTTAATTAATAGGACCCAGTATTATTTTAGTATCATTATAATACTATTATAGGTTTTATTTTTTATTTAGGTTTTATTTTTTTTTAACGTTTTAACCTTTTTACTTCTTTGTATTTTTTATTTATTTTTATTTTTAATTCACAGTGAATGAAAATGAGAAATATTTCCTTGGCAACTAGCTGAAATAAAATAAGTATAACTTTTTTTCAATATTTTATCAGTTAACATTATTTTAATTCAACTAACAAAATGTATTTTTATGGTATACTTATAATTTTATTTAACTATATAACCCTGGTTATATTATTGGTTATTTGGTTATCAGTGATGGGAATAACGGCGTTTTAAAAATAAACGGCGTTACTAACGGCGTTATTTTTTCAGTAACGAGTAATCAAACAAATTACTGTTTCCGCCGTTACAACGCCGTTACCGTTACTGACAGTAAAATGCGGCGTTACTATCATTTATTTTAATATTATTATCATTTTATTTTTCAGTTCATCTAAATGGATGCGCAGCATAAGCGTATTTGAGAAACCGTAAACTCTAGTGTGAAGGCGCACAACTAGCCATCGCTTTGTCTCACACACATTCATACCACGCAGAATTGACGCACTTCATGTAAACGATATTCTTTGCTGTATTTTCCTGACAAAGAAACGGAGTTCCTCTGGAATTCCTCGGCTTTTAATAACTGCCGGCTTCTCCGGTAGTAGGCGGAACTAAATCGCAAACGCCAATCTCATTGGTTGGCGCTCACCTATTATCGTCCCTGTTTTGATTTCAGCAAATCAGTTTGAGCGAACGCAGACAACGTGATTAATATTCATGAACCCAGCAGCGTATTAATCCTTAGTGCGTTTTATATTTTTATTAGTAGTAGAATTCGTAGTAGTTTTGTTTCTTTTCAATATTATTTTTAGTTTTTCACCTGTTTTATAGAAACACTAAATTACAAACAATATCTTAGCACCACCACCACTCCTAAGTTCAGTCAATATGATAAATATGCATTCAGACATGGTTATACAAATGTTCTAATTACTTAAGTTTAATGCTAATGCTAAATGCTAAATTAATGCTAAATGTCATAATGATAATTAACGATATTTAAAAACTGTGCCATTAAGCTTTATATATATGGTGAGTTAAATAAATTCATTTAATGTTATTCATTTCATTTAAATTTCATTAATTCATATTAGGGACATCCAAGTTATTTTACATATTTGAACTTTTTCCTGGTAAATGGTTACTTTTGTAGGCCTAATGATATAACTCAGTTATTAATTCAGTTACTATTTGTGAGAGGTAACTAGTAATTATAACTAATTACTTTTTTTTAAAGTAACATGCCCGACACTGTTGGTTGTTAAATATAGATATTTGTAATATTTTTGCTCGTTTTTTCAATGTGGTACCTTCCATTCCGAGTATCATGTTGTCTCATGTTTTTGATGAAATGAACTCGTCTGCTGCTCCTGGGTCGCACGACACTTGTGCAAGACTTACTGTAAGAAAACAAAAATACACTGCAGTACTCACATTTTTTTAAAAAAAACAAAATCATTCTTTTGAAACATGTTATTTGGAAGTATTTTAATTAAATAAAAAAACTGCTAAACCTCTGAAGCTCTCTGGAGAAGTTCACTTTGGATTCAGTGTCCAGAAGAGATGTTTTGACTCCGCTCCCCGTCTGACCTCCACACTCCTCTTTCCCAGGCTCCTGCTGTTCTCCTGAAGCTGTTTGTGATCGTATGACTGGAGCAGATGCTGAGAGCGTGAATCTGGCGCCATCCTCAGCTTGACGTTGAGCTCCATTCGCCTCCACTGCTGTTCCATCCAGCGAGATGTTGTTGAGGAACGACAGAGCCGCCTGCCTCTGTCTGCGATCCATTTCAACAGGTAAGAAAACACCAAAGAAAAGAAAACCTGACTGAAAGTGCTGCTGTCTACAGCTGTCAGCCCTCCTGAACTGAAGCACTCTTGAGGAGTCACACATGGCTTTCTTTATACCATATAGTGTAAATCAGTGAACATTCACTGGACAGCAAGTAACGACCAAATACAATAGCAGAAATTTTGTTTAATCCTCATGTTAATGTTCTCGTAAATGGTGCGTGAGGGAAAATAACTTTAAAAGGAACACTCCACTTTTTTGAAAATAGGCTCATTTTCCAACTCCCCTAGAGTTAAAAAGTTGAGTTTTACCGTTTTCGAATCCATTCAGCCGATCTCCGGGTCTGACGGTGGCACTTTTAGCATAGCTTAGCATAGATCATTGAATCAGATTAGACCGTTAGCATCTCGCTCAAAAATGACCAAAGAGTTTCGATGCTAACGGTCTATAGTAGTCAACATTTTAAGTGGATCAAAACCTTTCATTAAAGTTGTCCTAAAACCGAAACAATACACTGTTCTTGTCTTAGGACAACTTTGATGGACTTTTTGATCCACTTAAAATGTTGACTACTGTAATCAGATTCAATGATCTATGCTAAGCTATGCTAAAAGTGCTACCGCCAGACCGGGCGATCGGCTGAATGGATTCAAAAACGGTAAAACTCAACTGTTTAACTCTAGGGGAGTTGGAAAATGAGCCTATTTTCAAAAAAAGTGGAGTGTTCCTTTAAAAGTAACGCATTACAAATATCGCGTTACTCCTATGGAAAGTCATGCGTTGTTATTAGTTCCTTGGGAAAAAAGTAATCTGATTACGTAACTCACGTTACTTGCAACGCGTTACCCCCAACAAAGCTCGTACAGGATTTTCAGTTTCCTGAAACTGTTAGGTAATGGCTATACCTTTTTTTGTACTTTTATCAGCTTGTTTTTGAATGGG
>VONZ01004085.1:0-13065 GCA_012976165.1 Labeo catla | reverse complement strand
AATCTGATTTATACACTGTTTTGTCTATATTTTAAAAGGCTATAAAAATAAAAGTTCTAGATTGCACAGACCACTTTCACCTCAGATTGAAAGTGCACCTTGCCACAGTGCTAGCAGCAGAGTTTCAGGATTATCTGATGTGGAATTACAAAATAAGAGCCCACCCAAATCTGATTTATACACTGTTTTGTCTTTACTTTAAGAAGCTATAAAAATAAAAGTTCTAGATTGCACAGACCACTTTCACCTCAGATTGAGAGTGCACCTTGCCACAGTGCTAGCAGCAGAGTTTCAGGATTATCTGATGTGGAATTAAAAAAATAAGAGCCCACCCAAATCTGATTTATACACTGTTTTTTTGTCTATATTTTAAAAGGCTATAAAAATAAAAGTTCTAGATTGCACAGACCACTTTCACCTCAGATTGAGAGTGCACCTTGCCACAGTGCTAGCAGCACAGTTTCAGGATTATCTGATGTGGAATTACAAAATAAGAGCCCAATCTAAATCTGATTGATTTATACACTGTTTTGTCTCCTGTACTTTACAGTTTTTCATAAAATAAAAGTTTTAGACTGGGTATTGCACTCCACTTTGAACTCTCGCAGATGAGTGCACTCCTTGCCACAGTGCTAGCAGCAATAAATTTCAGGTCTGGATGTGGAATTCATAAAATAAGTTTTTCCACCCAAAACTGGTTTTATTTGTTGTTTTGTCTCTACTTTAAGAAGCTATAAAAATAAAAGTTTTAGATTGCACAGACCACTTTCACCTCAGATTGAAAGTGCACCTTGCCACAATGCTAGCAGCACAGTTTCAGGATTATCTGATGTGGAATTACAAAATAAGAGCCCACCCAAATCTGATTTATTTGTTGTTTTGTCTCTACTTTAAGAAGCTATAAAAATAAAAGTTTTAGATTGCACAGACCACTTTCCCCTCTGATTGAAAGTGCACCTTGCCACAGTGCTAGCAGCACAGCTTCAGGATTATCTGATGTGGAATTACAAAATAAGAGCCCACCCAAATCTGATTTATACACTGTTTTGTCCATATTTTAAAAGGCTATAAAATAATAGTTCTAGATTGCACAGACCACTTTTATCTCTGATTGAAAGTGCACCTTGCCACAGTGCTAGCAGCACAGTTTCAGGATTATCTGATTTGGAATTACAAAATAAGAGCCCACCCAAATCAGTTGTTACTCTAGTCAGTGTCATGTGACATGATCCTTCAGAAATAATTCTAATATGTCAATTTATTGCTAGACTTATCAGTGCTGGAAACAGTTGTGCTGCCAAACATATTTTTGGAAACCTGCGATTCTTTTTTTTTAGGATTCTTTGATGAATAACTAGTTAAAAAGAACATAATTTATTCAAAATATAAATATTTTCTAACAATGTAAATCCATGCTATTATTTTTTATTCATTTAACACATGGTGAATAAAAGTACTACTTTCTTTCAAAAAAGGTATAATAATAATAAGAATGTACTGACCCCAGACTTTTGAACAGTAGTGTAAATTGTTAGAAAATATTTCTGTCTTAAATAAATGCTGATCTTTTAACTTTTTATTCAATAAAAAGTCTTGAAAAGTAAAAAAAAAAAGTTCCAAAAAATAGTAAGCAACACAACTGTTTCCAGCACTGATAATTAATCAGTATATTAGAATGAGTTCTGAAGGATAATTTGAGTAATGAAGCAAAAGCTTTGATCACAGAAATAAATTAAATTTTTAATGTATATTAAAATAGAAGAACATTGTTTTACATCAAAATAATATTTCACAATCTACTTTTTTCTGCATTTTTGCAGCCTTTATGAGAATCAAATACTTTTTTAAAATACATTTTTTAAAAATCTTACTAAACCCAAACATTTGACTCTGCAATGTGTGTGTGTGTGTGTGTGTGTGTGCGTATATAGATTTACACATATAAGGCATGGTCAACGTTGAAAATATATGTTTAACATATTTGATTTTTTGGGAGTACAGGTCAGAGAGAAGAAAGCTTTCAATGTGTGCATGAACTTAACGTGCTTAAGAAAGAAACACTGATGAGAAGTGACAGACACACACTTCTTGAGGCAACATCAGCAATAATAGCAGTATTACATTATGTATGCAAAAGATATAAATGTATTTATATATAAAAAGAACATATCTCTGTCACGGTGTTGTGTGCGGGGAAAGACGAGGAGGAGCGAGGAGGTCCAATGCATAGAGTTTATTTAATATAATCCACAGGGAAACAGGAACGGACAGGAAACAGCAGGGAACCAGCATACACAACGTAACTTGACGGAGAAGAATACAAACTGACTGATATGACGTTTAAGAACCGACGATCTAAACAGGAACACAACCAAACTTATATACACGGAAACAACCAATCGGGGGAGACAGGTACAATCAAACAGTGACGTAATAAATGAGAAACGGAACAGGAAGACCAAAAAAGGGCAACACGGGAAAAACACACAAAAACAGTCCAAACGGTCTGACAATCTCAGTGACATTTGAATTGCACAAAATAATGTCCACCAAAAATTGCCATGAGTGCAACTAACTGTATAACTTCAGTTCAAGAAAGATGCTTGCACCATTTTGCAACTTCTGTCATCTCTTCTGCCATGGGCATTATTGTGTCTGAAACAGAGAAACAGGTAAGCATTTTTATTATTAATAAATAAAAGAAAATATAGCATACGGACTGAAGTCTTCAAAGGATGTTTATTTCGTAATGAAACATGGGACTTCCGTGACATGGAATGTGTTACATTTCGTAAAATCTGTGCAATTTAGAACTTTTATTTTTAAAAGTATAGAGACAAAGATTTGGATGGGCTCTTATTTTGTAATTCCACATCAGATAATCCTGAAACTGTGCTGCTAGCACTGTGGCAAGGTGCACTTTCAGTCAGAGGTGAAAGTGGTCTGTGCAATCTAGAACTTTTATTTTTATAGCTTCTTAAAGTAGAGACAAAACAGTGTATAAATCAGATTTGGGTGGGCTCTTATTTTGTAATTCCACATCAGATAATCCTGAAACTGTGCTGCTAGCACTGTGGCAAGGTGCACTCTCAATCTGAGGTGAAAGTGGTCTGTGCAATCTAGAACTTTTATTTTTATAGCTTCTTAAAGTAGAGACAAAACAGTGTATAAATCAGATTTGGGTGGGCTCTTATTTTGTAATTCCACATCAGATAATCCTGAAACTGTGCTGCTAGCACTGTGGCAAGGTGCACTTTCAATCTGAGGTGAAAGTGGTCTGTGCAATCTAGAACTTTTATTTTTATAGCTTCTTAAAGTAGAGACAAAACACTGTGTATAAATCAGATTTGGGTGGGCTCTTATTTTTTAATTCCACATCAGATAATCCTGAAACTGTGCTGCTAGCACTGTGGCAAGGTGCACTTCAATCTGAGGTGAAAGTGGTCTGTGCAATCTAGAACTTTTATTTTTATAGCTTCTTAAAGTAGAGACAAAACAGTGTATAAATCAGATTTGGGTGGGCTCTTATTTTGTAATTCCACATCAGATAATCCTGAAACTGTGCTGCTAGCACTGTGGCAAGGTGCACTTTCAATCTGAGGTGAAAGTGGTCTGTGCAATCTAGAACTTTTATTTTTATAGCTTCTTAAAGTAGAGACAAAACAACAAATAAATCAGATTTGGGTGGGCTCTTATTTTGTAATTCCACATCAGATAATCCTGAAACTGTGTTGCTAGCGCTTTTTAAAAGTAGAGACAGATAATATATATATATATATATATATATATACATACATACATATATGAGAGCTATGGTAAAAATCACGTTCTAGAGGAGCACTGCCATGCTTTTTGACTTGGCGGCTGGCCTGACCGCAGTGAATAGTTGTGTAAATTAACTTCCGCTGTAGCCTGTATGAATGGCAATGCCCATAGCACGGGATGGTTGTGATTTATTAATGAACAATTCATCATAGATGTTTCATCAAAACATATTAAACACAGTTTCCGATCATTAATCGGGTATGACGAAACAAGAAAAAATGTTGTCCTGATATTCCAACGCACATTTCATGATTTAAATGGGAGCGCACAAGCTGCTTATGCACAGACAGACCAGCTTATTATAAAAAAAAAAAAAATGCAAGAATAGCATACAAACAACACATCACATTAAAGAGTAACAAAATCGGACAAGCTTATCTCATAAAACATTAACCACGATTATACTGTACAAATTAAACAGAAATAATGTTAGCATTGCTTTCGTGCACTTGCTTTGCTTTTCGATACAGTCGTCACGTATTAGATCAAATTGGAGTTGTTCAAATAAATGTATATTTTTCATCCAAGAGTTATTCTAAGATAACTGGTTATCATCTTAAACGTGACATAGTAGTAGTAATCATTGCCCAATAATAAAAACAATATCATTAAAATAAAATTAAAACCGTGTGTGTGTATATAGTGTGTATATAGTCTCAGATTCTCATGACTGTCACAACACCGACAACACAAACGGCTCACTTATATGTTTTACGTTAAAATGGAAGATTACATATATGGTAGGGGTCGTCTAAGGTTAAATAGATTCTTTTAACTGATAATCTGCCCGCGGCTTCACGTTACTGCTGGAGAAATACTCAGAATATACACAGTTTTAATTCTATTTTTAATTATTAGTTATTGTTTTTATTATTGCGCAATGCAATATTGTTATCATAATAAACACCTGTTGAACGTCAATTTGTATTGCTCTTTAATGTGATGTGTTGTTTGTATCCCATGCATTTTTTAAATAATATGCTGGTCTGTCTCTGAAGTATTGTGCATACGCAGCTTGTGCGCTCCTATTTAAATCATGAAATGTGCCTCGGAATATCAGGACATTTTTCCTCGTTTCGTCATACCCGATTAATGATCGGAAACTGTGTTTCCTGTGTTTTGATGAAACATCTATGATGAATTGTTCACTAATACATCATATAATCACAACCATCCCGTGCTATGGGCACTACCATTCATACAGGCTACAGCGGAAGTTATTTTACACAACTATTCGACGCTTCCGGGTTCCGAACGCGCACCGTGAAAAAGGCTAATTGACTCTATGCACGAACGCTGCTGACGTATTTCCGGTAGAATCTCGGCCAGCCCATTTACTTCCGTATAGCGCATTCTATAGCGAAGTATACTAGCGTCAAAACTCTTTCATAAGATTCATTTGACAGCGATTTATAATTTAAGTATTACATATAGTATTATATAGTTATACATTATAGTAATTACCAGAATGGCCCATTAGTGAAAGCTTGGGCAAAGGATTAAAGACACGATAACATTTGTTGGAGATTGATGATTTTAGATTTATTTTTTCTAATAAATAATATAAACATGTATATAAATTATTTTATACAGTGTTGCCTGCACTGCAGGAATGTAAACTTTTTAAATTGAACAGTTTCAATACAGTACTGTAAATATGTAAATATAAATAGCTTTGAACATCTGTACTGCAGTAATGTAACCATGTAAAGATAACTGAACATTTATAATGCAGTAATGTAAACATATAAATATAAATAGCTTTGAACATTTGTACTGCAGTAATGTAAACATGTAAAGATAACTGAACATTTATAATGCAGAAATGTAAATATGTAAATATAAATAATTAAACATTTGTACTGCAGTAATGTAAACATGTAAATATAACTGAACATTTATAATGCAGAAATGTAAATATAAATAACTTTGATACAGTGTTAAACATTTCTTGTACAGTGATGTTGTGTACATACAATATTAAATGATTATTTGTCTTTTGTGTTTTTTTGTTCGTTTGTGTTTTCTACACCTGTAGGCAATGAAATGAAAATAAATTGAAACCAAACCAGTAGGTGGCAGCAAATGGCTGTTTGAATAAGTGAGTTCAACAGATTCGTTCAAACAGCTGATTCATTCAGAAACGAGGCAAGCAACTGTCTTTATGAATGGATTACTGAATCACTGACTCACTTGATTCGTTAAAAAAATGGATTAATTCAGTAACGAAACACCGCTGTGTTGCTCGGAGACACAAAACAGTTCTGCTGTGGCAAGGCTGGCTGCACAAGCAACATCTGGCACAACACAGGTCGATCGGTGCATCTTTATTTAAAACGTTAACTTTGCTTAGCTAAAGTCTTGATTGTGTCCTCCTACTCCCAAACTATGCAGCTTCTCTGACTTCCTCATCGACCTGACGCAGATCTCTCCTGTCACCTGATCCTTACTAGAAACTGAGATATTACTTATAGTTAGTAACGTTCATAAAGTAAAATCCAAAATGTATATTAATAAATCACAAAAAAAAATCACATAAAATGGAATGTACATAAAATGTAACTAGATAGATATATAAATAAATACAAATAAAGCAAAAACATATGAACTGTGAGAAACGGAGACAGCTAGAATCGATATTCGTATAACATTATAGCATGAGAATACTCACCCTCAAAATTGTCGATGTAACTCGAAATATATCATTTGAAGCCCTTCTCTTTCTTACTGTTGAGCTGATTGCCTCACGATACGTTTAACGTCATTCACAGTTATCCAGGGAAGCTCTTGTAAACAGCGAGTGTAGTATGTCATCCTCTCCTGCTCCATTTTCACACAGTTTTCGCCAATAGCGAAAACGGCTTCCGGTGCTGCACCGGATGTAACTGAGCGGACTGAGACCAAACGTGGAAGTGATCATGCATAGAGTCTATTGCAGGAGAAAAAACAGCATTTAAGACTCGTGGCAGCAGATTCGTGTTGACGTTATGCACTTGTGTTTGTGCTGGAAAAAGCATATGTCCAAGAAAAAATATATATATATATGTAAGAAAACATGAACAAAATTCGTCTGTGACTTCACATTTTTAGTGCACGTGTGCGATTGTGTTTTTCACCATATTCACTGCAGCAATAGTAGCAAAACATGCGAGTGTACAAGTTTTTGATTTGTGATTTGTAGAATAGGATTTGTGTACCTGCAGTCAGGGGCGGATCTCCCGGGGTGGCACGGGGTGGCAACTGCCACCAAGAAAACGCTGTGCCACCTCACCTGCCACCCCAGAATTAATCACAGAATAAAATATAAATGTGAGCAGTGTTTCATGTGCTACTTTTCAGCCGCAGCGATGACAGCGTAACACAAAATAATGGCAAAAAACACGTCTTTCAATAAAATGTGCACGATAGTTGCATGTGCACGCAGCGCATTAAGTGTATTCGACTTTATTAACAAATGACTCTTATGAACCGGTTCGTTTTGAGTCAAAAACACAAAGCAGTTCACTAACGAATTGTTTTACATTTGTTCGTGAATCAGATAATTACTGCTTCTCGGCTAACTCAGAAGTCCTCTGAGACACCTAATCCTATCGCGTAATTGTTTGGTGATCCGATTCTCTGAACGCTCGCACCACGTTCATATGGGCCTTTTTGGACGAAAACACATTCGAAACAATAATAGCATGAAATCAATAAGAAGATGCTGATCACGGAAACTAATAGCAGAGTTAGGTAAACATCTGGTCGTATTGCAGTTTTCTCGATTGTTTACACAATGTAACTGATGTTAGTTGGCTTATATTCCCAAACCATTCATTCAGTGCTAAAAACAAAGACACATTTCAAAAAGTTTAACAATAAGTAAGTTAAACATTAAGTAGCAAAACTGATGACACACCAATCAGAATCTCTGCATCCAACAACGGAGAGAGGAGAGAAATGAACGAATCATTTACATGGGTATTATACTTACACATACAGTATAATTATAGTACAGTACAAGTATATTAGATGATGGAAATTTCACTATTCTATATGTACAGTAAACTGTAGTACATGTTGTACATCTTCAGAAGTGTGACTGTCAAATTTTATTTGTAACCATTTTTTTTATGTGTAGCCTACTGCATTTTTGCAGAACTGAGAAAAGACTACCTAGAGATATAGTCTTGTGTAAGGAGACCAAATAATACTGTATACTCTAATGACATTTAGCCAAATGTGCAGAGGATGCTGAATTTAATTTTTAATTTTATTTTTTACTGTACTGTTTTGTGGCGCATACCAAGTTCATATGCAGTTCTTTGTTATTTGAACTTTTCTAGTGCTTTTCATCTGCTGCAAGATTACTTTACAGTAGTAAAATGAAAATATTTTTTTCCCAAATGTTAATTGCTGAATTAGCAATCTGTAATTGAATTTATGTTGTATACTGTAATAGACATTGAGTTGCAAATTAATTCCTAATAAGACTTTTTTGTTAGTGTTATGAGTGTTCACTGGGCAGGAGAGTCATCGTTGTATTTGAATTGTGTGTAAGAATACCTGTAATAACGAGATTGAAACGTTTGAAAGACAAATTTATGCTGGCTTGTCTTAAGACTTGTTTAAAAACATAAATAGTTTGGTCAGTTACATGTTCTAGATATTTGCTAAAGTGTTGCTAGTTGGTTGCTAGGATATTCTGGGTGGTTGCTAGGCTCTTGCATGCAGTTCCTGGGGTGTTGCTAGATTTTATGGTTGATTGTGTGTTATGAGTGATTACAGACATTCCCACCTCTGTTAACAACAGAAAATCAAACATTGTTTCCAAAACTGATCCAGTTTCAGTGCTTTGATATTATAATATTTCTTTCTAATGTTAGGAAATTAACATTAAATCATCGACATTAACATCTTAAACTTGCACTAAAACATGATTTATACCATCTAAGTAGTAATTTAATAGAATCACATCTTCTTTAGTGATACAAGCTCAGAAACATTTACTGTATAACCTGTTGAAGTTTTTTTTTTATATTGTTTATTGACTTTTATTTTATTGACTTTTATATTGTTTATTGATGGACATTGAAATGTTGTTATTTATTTTTTCATTTTAAACAGTATAGATGATTACTTAATGGTAATGCAATATTTGTGAACTGTGTATGTCAACTATAAATCCCCAAAAACTATGCATGAGGGCTTTCTTTGGAGTTGCCACCCCTCATAGACCCCATGCCACCCCTTTGCCACCCTAAAAATTATTTTCTAGATCCGCCCCTGCCTGCAATGAAGGATTCGAGAAGGTATAACTGTTGTGTTGTGTTTGCAGGAGAGAAAAAAAAAATCTACAAGTTTGCAACTTTTGTCTGTGACTTCAATTTTACTATTACACGTGTGGCTGTTCTCTACAACTACAAATTCTGCCGTCACAGACGCTCAGTTGTTTTGCACAATACCTTCATAGAAATGCAGTTCCCCTTCAGTCGTTCACTCCGACATTACATCGAGTGACGTATTTGGGATCGTACTTGGGAGCCCAGTCACCTCTGAGCTAAAGAGAAAAGGCCAATGACCATTGGTGAATGGAGTCTACATGTCCCCTGTACATACAGGTATATAAGATGGCGGTGTGCATCCACTCACTCAGATTTCAGCTTTCTGCTTTCCCCTAATGTTCTCCTAATGTGCCCCCCTACAAATAATTTTAACAATTTTTAACCAATGTTATACAATGGTTAAAAGCTTTTAAATGCTTTAATGCACAACACTTCTGCTGTTATTGAGGTGTGAAACAGGTAAGGTTAGGCTCAGGTTTGGTAGTATGGATAGATTCAAAGGTTGGGTAAGGGGTCAGCAGTGTACAGGGCCAATTTGATTACTAGGCAATACAATTCAATGTGTTTATACTGCATTATTTTGATACATGAAAAATGAAGTATTTTCTTGAAAATTATTTTTCCCCCCTCCTGTTGGTGTATGAAGGTGTTGAGGTAATAAAGGTGTTGTGGTATAAAACATGTTTTGCACCCAAATTACAATGTGTGTTATGTGTTTACCAAGCATTAAGCTAAACTGAACCAACCACCCTTTACATAAATGTTGTTACAGTAGCTAAAAGCCCAGTGCCAATAAAGAGATTAAATATTTACAAATGATTACAAATTAATTTACAAATGATTAATTTACAAACATTTACAAATGATGAATCTCAAAATGTACTACAAAAACATAAATGATTAATAAATGATTTGTAAAGATGTGAAAATAATGTGAATTCCAGTGCTGCTCAAAATAACTGCTCATAAAGATACTAATGATTAGTAAATGTTTATAAACATTTACAATTAATTAATAGTTTTCACTTTAGATTGGGTACTGGAAAAATATTAACAAATGATTAATACTAAATTATTTACAATTAATTGAAATTAAATGATAAAAAAATAATAAATGATTTAAGATGTCCAAATAGTACAAATCTTCACAACAAAAAGAGACCAAATATATGACCTTTACAGACTGTGATTATGTGTTAATGAATATATTGCCATGAATAATTTGTGAAGTGCTTAAAATTACTAATTAAGCTATATTTTCACAACATTTGTAAATGTAAAAATAAGCATTAGCGAATATGTGAACTGAAGTTTAATGACATTTGTAAGCATTCAAAAGTACAACAAATACATTTGTAATCATTGTATAATTTCTGTTAAAATCATTTGTAGATTTTTAAAACACATTGAAAGTTTAATGACATTTGTAAATATTAACTAATGATCCATAAAGCATTATGTAATGTTTGTTAATGATTTATTAATAAAGCTTTTAATAATTGTAAACCATGTCAAAATAGTTTGAAGACTTTTTAAAATATGCATGATCATATTAATTGAAAGTTTGATGACATTTGTAAGCATTTCAATTTACATTAAATAATGATCTGTTAATCATTTGGTAATGCTTAATAAGGTGATTAGTTAACTTTAGCAAGCACATTATCTCATATTTCTAGATATGTGAGTATACATAAAGTAATGATTAGTTAAACATTATATAATATTTGTTAATGATTTATTAATCAAAGTTATTATAAAGTGTTGTAAGGCTGGATCCAGATTCAACTCCTCCCACCTTGCATATCCCTAAACCTACCTGTCTCCACCCCCTGATCCCTAAACTTACCCATCTCCACCCCTGAACCTACCATCTCCACCCCCTGAATGGATCTTGCGTACTGCAGTGAGGGGCTACTGAAAGAGGAGGGCATTGGTGTAGTGGAAAGAGCATGAGGAGAAACGGTGGACAAGACATAAGACATGTACAGAGAGAAAGTGGACAACAGGGTGGAGGGGGTGAAAGGAGAGGTAGAAGGTGCAGATGAATTTCAAATAAAATCAGATTTACCCTAATTGACGATGTAAGAAATCATGGCCTCTTCTTTAGAGAAGCTTGGGTCAGGGGGGGTTGGGGGCTGGGTTGGTTACTATGTCAAAACACTTATAAAGTGTTGTTCTATGATTGCTGATAGTAGATTGTTGATAGATTATTAGTCCTCCTGGGACAACTTCTGTTATTTACTGTAAATGTTCAAACATTTTTCATATTTGAAATTTGAGATCATTCAGGTGGACAACGTCTCGGTTACGTATGGTAACACAACGTCTCTGTTCCCTCTATCAGGGAATGAAACCCTCGTACTATACGTAACCGAGACGTTCCCTGTCATTCACTCCAACGTTGTGTCGAGTTTACAACTCTATACTAAACTAAACGCCACAGCTCCGACTGCGTCACGACTCACGAGTGATCGGGCACAGATAATAACCTCTTTGTGACCTTCCAACATCTAAGAACTTGACCTGTCGCAGGCAGGGTCCTGTAGCTGGGCCTTTCCTCAGTGGAGCGGCTGGGAGTCTTGAGAACGTTGGGACAATGACTGTTCTCCCTGAGGGAAAAAGACACTACGGAGATCACATCCTACCCGGAGGGGGGGTAATCAGTGGAATACTATAAAGGAAGGCCTCTGAGGTGGGCTCCACGTAAGGTGAACTCAGAGGAACTCAGAACCTAGAGACAGGGTCTGTCTCAGGGAAAACACCGCATCTCAGGGTGGAAATTACACATATAGCGCCACATGAGGAGCCACCACATGTGGAGCACCAATCCAAACAAAAGTTTGCAGAAGGCAGCTTACCTTGTGTTGGATTCTTAAAGCAAGAGTGATGGAAAAGTTGTTCAGGGTTCATGTAAGGAAAATTACTGAACTGTAAAAGCATAATCACTATGAGGGGAAGCGCTGTAGCAAGCTCTACACCAAAGCTTGCTTGCATTCAAGACTCAGGGAAGACGCTGGTTTAATAAGCAGGTTATAAAATCTGGCAAACGTGTTAGGTGTAGCCCAACCTGAAGCTCTGCAAATGTCTGTTAAAGAGGCCCCATTCGCAAAAGCTGCCGAGGCAGCGACTCCCCTAGTCGAGTGGGCTCTCAATCCCAGTGGACAGGGTAAGCCTCTGGCCTGGTAGGCCATACAGATCGCATTCACAAGCCAGTGGGAGATCCTTTGTTTGAAGACAGCCTTCCCCTTCTGCTGTCCTCCAGAACAGACAAAGAGCTGTTCAGAACATCTGAAAGCCTGAATACGTTCAGCATAAATGCGCAGGGCACGGACTGGGCATAACAAGGATAGGTTGGGGTCACCTTCCTGGGAAGGGATAGCTTGCAAGGTTACCATTTTAACAGAAGTAAGCCCAGTCAGGAGGGCCATCTTCATAGAGAGGACACTGAGATCGACTGACTGAAGGGGCTCAAATGGATCTTGCTGTAAGGCCTGAAGGACCATGGGGGGGGGATGAGGTGCAGCCTGGGAGGTTTCAACCTCCGGGAACCTCTGAGAAATCTAATAACCAAATCGTACTTCCCCACCGATCTGCCTTCCACCCAGTCCACCGAGTGTTGAGACAGACAGGTGCCTATCCAGGCCTCCTTGGAGGAAGGATAGCACAGATTTGATGCCACATCTCCCTGGGTCCTTCCCTTGGGAAGAACTCCAATTCACAAAAATGCATCATTTTAGGTCATACTGCCGCCTAGTGTTTACCACCACAAGTGGAAGGTCTCTGAAGTCATCCTGACTTTGTCCTCCCTGACTTTGCACAGGGTCTGTAAAATGAGGCTCACATGGGGAAACGCATACTCGGCAAGCAGGTACCTCGGAAAGCTGTGTGCCAGTGCATCTGTACCGAGGGGGCC
>VONZ01004084.1:0-13070 GCA_012976165.1 Labeo catla | reverse complement strand
TAGTTTTACATGATCCTTCAGAAATCATTCTAATATGCTGATTTGCTGTGCAAGAAATATTTCTTCACTTTCAGGATAATTTTTGTTACTTTGCCCTGGTTCATGGTTCATTTCTGACCCTGTTGTCATTCGCTTCAAACTAAACATGACGTTTCCTAACTAAGATCAGCTCTGCCCTTGAGCGAGACGCTTAAACACTAGTTGCTTGATGGAAACTGTCCATGTAATGAGGTGTACGATAAATCGATCTGGATTAAAAACATCAGCCAAATGGTAAAGAACACATTTGGCTTGCCTGTTTGGTGTGAGAGGATTGACATCTGTTGTGGGCAGAAAGAGTGGCCAGCATCTGGACTTGGCATCTTAACAAAGCCTTGAGTAGCGGCAGACCCCATACTGCGGTCTGTATTAAGAGTGAAACGCTGAGCTTTCCAAACCTAGCTGTCATAAAACTCAACTCTAAACTCAGATCTTGAAGTTATTTGCTTATTTTTGTCTCTTTTGTTGTGCATTTCAAAGTGTTTTTTGCTGACTCACATTGATTGATATCACTGTGGTTTGTAGCTTCTTGAAACAGTTTTTTCCATCCTAAAGATGCACAATCACAGATGACGTCAATGACAAATAAATTCAAGCCATTTTGATCTTTTAGTAAGCACTAGGGTTATGGTACGAATATACTTGTCAAGACAAAACCTTTCTGAGTGGTTCATTGGTATTTTGGCACAGTTTTCCTGCTGCATACCACTTACAGAGACCTGCCTATTCTAGACCAGTCTTATCTCGCATTACTTCCTCTTGAAATAGTGGAAAAGTACCACATGCGTTTTGCCATCTTGTGTCATGCTTTGTAAATCAATCAAGAAGGTTCAGATGGATTTAGCATTACTCATCTTATCTACTAATACTATACGTGTCTCTGCAGATTCGTTACATCTCTCAAACGCAAGGGTTGCCGGGAGAGCAGCTTCTGAATGTTGGGACGAAGACGGCCCGGTTCTTCTGCAAGGAGTCTGATTCACCGTACGCCGCCTGGAGACTGAAGGCAAGGGTCCATTTGTCATCCACTTAACCAGACATTGCTGTCATAATCTTACTGCGTAGCTCTCTGGATCGAGTTACTGTCTGCTCCGCATAAAGTTTTGATGTAAAGTTCTTATGTAATGACTTCAAACACGCTTCCTGTTTCTGCAGACGACTGAAGAACACGAGACAGAAACGGGACTGAAGTCCAAGGAGGCGAGGAAGTACATTTTCAGCTGTCTGGATGACATTGGACATGTATGTTTTTGCTTGCAAATACATGTCAAACATAATGAGAACAAAAAAGTTAAGAAACTGAGTTGTTGTTGTTGTTGTTATAATTGATATAGTATTAATACAGTACATTAAAACTACTATCATTATTAATACTATATGTAATGGTTAATTATAATAATATACAATAATAATATTAACCACATGTTAATATAGAATAATAATGATATTATTAATATAATATTATATTATTAATATAAATATTATATTTTAGTATTATATGAATTGTTTTTGTTGTTGTAAATTTTATATTATATAGTATAGTTACTTTTATTAATAACAATATTCAAATTTATATACAATAATGTAATAGTAATTACTATATATATATATATATATATATATATATATATGTATATGTGTGTATATATGTATATGTGTGTATATGTGTGTATATATGTATATGTGTGTGTATATGTGTGTGTATATGTGTATGTATATGTGTATGTATGTATGTATGTATATGTGTATGTATGTATGTATGTATATGTATATGTGTATGTGTATATGTATATATATATGTATATGTGTGTGTGTATATATATATATATATATATATATATATATATATATATATTATATATGTATATGTGTGAATGTGTGAATGTGTGTATGTATGTGTATATATGTATAAAATATATGTTGTGATGACAATATAGCATTAATACTAGTAACTTAATTATTATTGTTGTTGTTGTTAATCTTATAGGTAATGCAATATTGTATTGTGTGTGTGTGTGTGTATATATATATATATATATAAAATAATGATTTGTTATGATGATATAATCATTGATACTAATATTATTATTATTATTATTATTATTATTATTATTATTATTATTATTATTATTATATGTAATGTTAATAATATAAACAACATGCATCATCATTTTATAATATGTATTAATGTTGATATTTATATTGTAATTATTACTTTTTTTTTTATAAGTAACTATTATTGTTTTGTTGCTTAAATGTATTACTGGAATATCCAAACAACAAGAATTATTATTGTTATTGTTGTTATTGTTGTTGTTATTGTTGTTATTATTATTATTATTATTATTATTATTATTATTATTATTATTATTATTATTATTATTATTATAAGAAAGAAAATAAATAAATAAAAATAATAATAATAATAATAATTAATAACAATGATAATATATGTAATGGTGAATTATAATATACATTAATAATATTAACACTTATGTATATATAAATGCTTTCTATATTTAGTTATCGTTTGATACAATAATGTAATTGTAATATTGCATTTTATTGTGTATATGTAAATATGTTGGTATTGTTGTTTATTATTATTATTATTATTATTAATACTATATGTAATGGTTAATAATATACAATAATAGTATTAACAACACTTATTATGTAATGTATTTATTTATTATTAATAACAAAAGTAATCATAATTTATCTACAATAATGTAATTGTAATTATATTGTAATAACAATATTGTTCCATTGTGTGTATATATACAATAATGTTATATTATTGTTTAAACTATATATATATATATATATATATATTTAGTATAATTAGTAGTAGTGTTAGTAGTAATAGTAGTAATAATAATAAATAACAGTAATATTTAATTTATTTATTCATTAATTTTAATTATTAATTGTGATTATTACTTATTTATATTAATAATGTTGTTGTTGTATGTCATAATAATATTAATAATGGTAATTGTATTTGTTAATATTTGTATTCATTTATCAGGTGAATCTAATGCTCAATATGGAGGGCTGTGACCAGTTGGCGGAGAAAGCTGACAGGAGAGAATTTGTGGACCTGCTAAAGATGATGCTGATGATTGATGCTGATCAGAGAATCACCCCTTCAGATGCACTTACCCACCCTTTTGTCACTATGCAGCACCTGATGGATTTTCCCCATTGCAACCAGTATGTCCACACATTTTATAATCCCAGTTTCACTGACTGTTTTGTCTGTTTTGTGTGGTCATTCTCAAGAAATGTGTCTCCAACAGTGTCCAGTCTTGTTTCCACATCATTGACGCATGTCACTCAAGAACCAGCATATACGATACTCTCAACCGCAACAAAGCGCCCCCACTTATGAAGCCTGTGACGCTTCCAAGTGCTCCAAATATCACTGTCGCCTTCAACAAGATGCCATCTGTCCACTCTCAGGTAAAACCACATGCTTTGAAGAGACTTGTGGTTTAAGTGCAAGCAAGACGACGACAGATTGTTCCTGATCGTTGATCTATTTACCTTTCCATTTTAGACTCTGGCGCCGTCTGCTCCACCTGTGGTGCATCCAGGAATTCCCATCCAGACAGGAAGTGCCCAGTTTGGGTGTAACGAGTCCTTTCAGCAGGCACTCATTCTGTGCCCTCCTGCTCTTCAAGGTACTGAATGAATTGGACTTATTTGTAGGGTTGCACAATTTGGCCTAAGACTTTGATTATATAAATCAGTATGATAGTATTTCTAAAATTCTAATGATTGTGATTTAAAAAGTGATTAAAAAGGTTTGTTGTACTTTGTAGGGCTGCACAGTTTTGCCTAAAACTTTGATTATAAAAAATTATTAATAATAATTTTACTATAAAAAAAAAAAAAATTGTTGTCGTTATTTTGATTACTACTACTACTGTTACTACTGAATTAAATATATATCTATAGATAGATAGAGATAGATAGATAGATATAGATAGATAGATAGATAGATAGATAGATAGATAGATAGATATATAGATATAGATATTATTTTATAGTATTACATAAAAAATGATAGCTGTAATAAAAACTGTAATAATAATAATAACAGCAATGTTGTTGTTGTTGTTGTTATTAATGTTGTTTTGTTGTTATAAATCAGTATGGTTATATGTTATGATTGTTACTACTGTTACTACTAAATTTAGATATTTAAAAAATATATTATTTTTATACTATTATAAAAATAATAATAATAATAATAATAGCAGTAATTAAAAACCTTGTTGTATTATTTTTATTATTATTATTAATGTTTTATTGTTATAAATCAATGATAATGATGTTATGATTGCTACTAATGTTACTACGAAATTAAAATATTACACAAAATAAGAAATGTCACTTTTTTTAGTAATAAAATGTTACTGTAAAAATAAGTAAGTCCTCTATTTAAAATAACAATATTAATAATAATAATAATAATTTAATATTTTCATTTCTGTATTTTTTAAACAATATACCATTAAAGCTCCTTGTTGACAACAGCCAGTTTATAAATGCTTATATGACTGTAAAATAACAATTTTGATGCTGATAATTGTACTGTAAAATTAAATAAGTTAATATTATTTTACTGTATTATTGTTATTATGGCTAAAATGTAAACTAACAATTTTTTTTGTTTTGTTTTACAGCATGACTTTAAAATGATAGTACTAATATTTATGACTGAATTTAATTTCTTTATTTTGTAAGTCTGAATTGCATGTTGCATTCTTAAATGTATGTTATAAGACGCATATCTATATTGCATATTTAGAATTTATATAAATTAATCTTACACCCTAATGTCAGCTGAGCATTACTTCTGATTTAATAAATATTGTGAAGCTCATTTGGTTGTTTGACTCTACAGGAATCCCTTCAAACCCAAATCAGCCAGCAGGATATTCGGTTAGAATGGAGAACACACTTCCTCTGGTGACCCAAGCCCCAGCTATCCAGCCTTTACCCATGAGACCAGGAGTTATAGCACAAGTAAGTCCTCGTTTAACAAGACAACGTGGAAAAAATAATAGAAAACAGCCAATGCGTGTTGACATTCCAGCTTCGATATTAAACTCGAAGCCAGATACATTACAAAGGTTCAGCATTGTCCTTTTTCGACCTTTCAGCAGCCGTGGTCCAACAGAACTCCACAGATCCTGGTGCCAGCTTGGCAGCAGGTCCCGCCACCTGCTACGAGCTTGGCATCCGATACAGTCGTTGGACCGCAGAGGCGAGGAGACTGGGGGTAAGAAGATCAAGAAGGAGCCGCACCTCAAATATCATGTGCTAATGAGCATTTCGGTGACCTAAGATGTGTTGTTTTGTCTGTTACAGGAAAGTGCGGCCACACAGCAGCCATTACAGTTCGGTGATGCCCCAGCCTATTGTTCCCAACCAAATGGCTGTGTCAGCCCATCAGCCTATAAACATTGGCATTGCTCATGTGGTCTGGCCTCAGCCTGCATCTAACAAGAGGAACAAACCCAGCCAGAACAGGTGAGCAACAGCCTACAGTCACTGGCAGGGCCTCAAAAACCCTCCATTCCAACCTTATGATACTCTTGTTAGGCAGCTCATTCGGGGTTTGACTCTAACGTTTAGCCCAAAGGCAGAGTGGAGCTGAATATAATTATTTGTGCTGCTTTTTAGGAGTATGAATGTCTCGCACTACACGGACACACATCCCTCAGTGTGTCCGTCACCAAAGATGGTAGACAGGTTGGCGAATGCAAAGCCACAGACAAGCTCTCCTGACAGAGAGGTGCAGGCCCAGGTGAAACCGGAACCGGAGCAAGTGGAGGAGGAGGGCTGCTGTAAGGCGACAGTGGGCAATCAGCAGCGAGAGTCAATTATTATAAGAGAGTCGCCCAGCCCAGCAGTTAGCGTCATTAGCATAAGCAGCGGCACGGATGAAGAGGAACAAGCGCGGAGGTGTTCCCTTAACAAGTGAGTTGAACAATCACTGCACATGTTGTAAAGTTTATTTATTTGATGATAAATACATATATTTTTTATTATTATTCATATTATATACAATTATATTATATATATTTTTCATTTTACAGTACAATCATTATTATTATTTAATGTTTAAAAATAGAACAGTTAAGACAGCCATATATATAAGTGCTGTAAAATCATTATTATATTAGTATTATTTTTCTTATTAAAAATGTATTTGTATTTTACAATATATTTAATATTTTTAGTATTTTAATTTAGTAATAACAGTAGCAGTAATAATAATAATAACTAGATATGTACATTTCCTGAAGAAAATGTGAGTGGTGCTTGCAGTGGCAAAACTCGGCCCTCGGTTGCTAGGGTGCTGTAAGTGGTTGCTAGGGTGTGGCTACGAAGATCATAGGTCATTACTCATTGGTTACCTGAAAGATAAGTCAAATGAATGTGAGAGAAAGTGACAGTTGAGATTCAAATTCATGAACATTCTGCCATTGTAAGTCTATGGGATCTTTTAGCCCACTTTTTCGCCCGCTGTACGATCATCGTACGCCCGAACGCTTAGAAAAGTCATAGCACACCTCTCCCCAGTAAGCCGGTCGATTTGACACCTTATTCATGGGTCTGTGACAAACGGTGCGGGACGAGTTACGCGCCGAAGTTTTGTCAGGGCGAATAGTAATAGTAATACTAGATATGTACATTTCCTGAAGAAAATGTGAGTGGTGCTTGCGGTGGCAAAACTCGGCCCTCAGTTGCTAGGGTGTTGCTAGGGCGGTTACTAGGGTAACTGGGGTGGTTGCTAGGATGTTGCCAGCGTCGCTTAGGCACCCAGGGTGGTTGCTAAGGTGCTATGTGGTTGCTGTGGTAACCGGGTGGTTGCTGTATTGCTGCTGTGGGCACCTGCATGGTTGCTGGGTGTTGCCATGCTGCTGCTGGGGTGGTAACCGGGTAGTTTGGGGTGCTACGGCGCGTTGCTGTGGTGTTGCTGGCGCGGGTTGCTAGGGTAAACTTTGTGGCGGCTTGCCAGGGCTGCTGCCAGGGCACCCAGGGTGGTTGCTGGTTGCGTTATTAGCGCGGCTGCTGTGGCACCGGGTGGTTGCCAAGGTGTTGCCAAGCGCAGTTGCTGTGGGTAAATGTGATGGTTGCCAGGTGTTGCCAGCGTGGCTGCTATGGTACCGTGGGTGTATTGCTTGTGGGCTGCCGTTGTGGTACCCGTGTATGGTTGCTATACTGTTGGCGCGGTTGCTAGGGTAACCAGGGTGGTTGCTAGGTTGTTGCCATGCAGCTGCTGGGGTAACTGGGGTGGTTGCTGGGTGTTGCCAGGCGCGGGTTGCTAGGGTAATCAGGTTATTGCTACGGGTTGCTATGGTACCCAGGGTGGTTGCTAAGGTGTTGCTGGCGCGCTGCTAGGGTAACCAGGGTGGTTGCTGTGGGTGCTGTCAGCGCGGGTTGCTAGGCAACTGGGGTGGCTTTCGTTGTATTGCCAAGCAGGGTACCCAGGGTGGTTAAGGTGTTGCCAAGGGTTGCTAGGGTAACTGGGGTGGTTGCTAGGGCGGTTGCTAAGGCACTTGGGGTGGTTGCTAGAGTGTTGTTAGGCAGTTACTAGTTGTCACAGATCATTACTATGGAGTTTTATAGAGTTCTTAGCCTGATTTAACACTTAGCTAATCACTATTAGCATGTAGCTATTCACTGCTAGCATGACTAGCATCTTAAAGATACCTATTTGCTAGCATGAACCAAAAGAACCAAGTCCCATGTCTCTACGATGTTCTGATGTAGAGATATAGGACTTGCTAGATGGTTGCTAGGGTACTCTGTTTGGTTGCTAGGGAGTGGCTTAAAAGCTGCCAATCATGACACTCTAAAGGCTGCCTGCCAGTATGAATGATATAAACCAACCCCCATGTCTCTATGACATTCAGATTTGAAGATATGCCTCTTCAGGTTTGGGTTGCTAGGGTGCTCGATAGTGGTTGCTAGGACGTGGCTAGGAAGTGGTGAAGCAGATTCATGATTGGCTTTTTACTGCCCCGAATGAAATGAGCCCACCCCCGTGTCTCTATGACACTGTGATCCAAAGATATTCATCTGGGCTTTTATAATGGCAGTCTATGGGATCAGTTGCTAGGGTGCTCTAAATGGTTGCTAGGGCGTGGCTTAACAGCTTCACAGTGATTCTGAGAGTCTGATTGGTTGTCTGAGTTAAATGAGCCCTCCCCCATGTCTCTATGACATCCTGATCCAGAGTTATGTTCAATGTAAAATTCCTATGTAAATTACCATAGTAGGAAAAAACACATGCTTTTTAATGGGCCGTCCCTCCCCATAGTAAGTCAATGGGAAAATTTGGGGGGCTCTTGCGCCCCAGGGGTACAACTTATACCCCATTGCGGGGTATGTTCTCGCACAGCCTGCCAGCCTCTCCAGATGTGGTGAATCACGTTTCTACGAAATTCTCGCTCGGCGCTACGACCCATCAAAGTTGGCCCCAATGTTAAGTCTATGGGATTTTTCGGGCGATTTTTCGCCCCGTGTATGATCAACGTGCACCCGATCCCTTATAAAAGTCATAGCACACCATTCCCGAATAGGCCGCACGATTTGACGCCCGTTTCGTGGGTCTGTGACAAAAACTGCGGGACAAGTTACGCGCCGAAATTTGTACGGAATCTATAATAATAATAACTAGATATGTACATTTTCTGAAGAAAATGTGAGTGGTGCTTGCCGTGGCAAAACTCGGCCCTCGGCTGCTAGGGTGATGTAAGTGGTTGCTAGGGTGTGACTGTGAAGGTCATAGGTCATTACTTATTGGTAACTTGAAAAGTAAAAAGAGTATGAGAGAGTTAGAGAGAGAAAGGGTTCCTAAAGCCGTGCATGTGTGTGTGTGTGAGAAAGTGACAGTTGAGATTCAAATTCTCAAACATTCCGCCATTATAAGTCTATGGGATTTTTTTGCCCACTTTTTCGTCCGCTGTGCGAACATCGTATGCCCGAGTACTTAGAAAAGTCATAGCACACCTCTCCTCAATAAGCCGCCCGATTTGACACCTCATTCATGGGGCTACGACAAACGGTGCAGGACGAGTTACGCGCCGAAGTTTTGTCAGGGCGAATAGTAATAGTAACACTAGATATGTACATTTCCTGAAGAAAATGTGAGTGGTGCTTGCCGTGGCAAAACTCTGCACTCTGTGCTCTGGGAGGTTGCTAGGGTACCCAGGATAGTTGTTAGGTCCGTTGCTAGGGTACTCAGGGTGGTTGCTAGGGAGTTGTCACGGCGCGCTGTTAGCTGCCAAGCAAGGTTCCAGAGTGGTTGCTAAGGTGTTGCGCCGCTAAGCTAGGGTAACTGGGGTGGTTGTTAGGGTGTTGCTATGCTGTTGCTAGGGTATTTGGGGCGGTTGCTAGGGCGGTTGCTAAGGTATTTGGGGTGGTTGCTAGAGTGTTGTTAGGCAGTTACTAGTTGTCATAGATCATTACTATGGAGTTTTATAGAGCTCTTAGCCTGATTTAGCACTTAGGTAATCACTATTAGCATGTAGCTATTCTCTACTAGCATGGCTAGCATCTTAAGGATTCCTATTTGCTAGCATGAGTCAAAGGAACCAAGTCCCATGTCTCTACGATGTTCTGATGTAGAGATATAGGACTTGCTAAATGGTTGCTAGGGTACTCTGTTTGGTTGCTAGGGAGTGGCTTGGCAGCTACCAATGATGACACTCCAAAGTCTGCTTGCCAGTATGAATGATATAAATCAACCCCCATGTCTCTATGACATTCAGATTTGAAGATATGTCTGTGTGGGTTTTAGTTGCTAGGGTGCTCAATAGTGGTTGCTAGGGCGTGGCTAGGAAGTGGTGGAGCTGATTCATGATTGGCTGTTTACTGCCCTGAGTCAAATGAGCCCACCCCCATGTCTCTATGACATTGTGATCCAAAGATATCCATCTATGTTTTTATAATGGCAGTCTATGGGATCAGTTGCTAGGGTGCTCTAAATGGTTGCTAGGGCGTGGCTTAACAGCTTCACAGTGATTCTGAGAGTCTGATTGGTTGGCTGAGTTAAATGAGCCCTCCCCCATGTCTCTATGACATTGTGATGCAGAGTTATGTTCAATGCAAAATTCCTATGTAAATTACCATAGTAGGAAAAAAACATGCTTTTTAATGGGCCGTCCCTCCCCATAGTATGTCAATGGGGCCATTTTGGGGGGCTCTTGCGCCCCAGGGGTACAACTTATACCCCATTGCGGGGTATGTTCTCGCACAGCCTGCCAGCCTCTCCAAATGTGGTGAATCGCATGTTTCTATGAAATTCTTGCTTGGCGCTACGACCCCTCAAAGTTGGCCGCAATGTTAAGTCTATGGGATTTTTCGGGCGATTTTTCGCCCCGTGTACGATCATCGTACCCCCGATCGCTTATAAAAGTCATAGCACACCATTCCCGAATAGGCCGCACGATTTGACGCCCGTTTGGTGGGTCTGTGACAAAAACTGCGGGACAAGTTACGCGCCGAAGTTTTGTCCAGAAGAAGAATAATAATAACTAGATAAAAAAGTTCGTCAAGACAAACTTTAAGTTGGCTTGAGAAAGCCGGACCAGAAAGTTTTAAAAAGTTTAAAAAGTTTGAAAAGTTTGAAAAGTTAAGACGATTCAAAAGTTTAAATACTTTAAGAAGTTTAAGAAGTTTTAAGTTTGGATGGTTTTCAGTCTGAAATATTTTTAAAGTTTGAATGTAGGCTGTCAGATAGATAGATAGATAGATAGATAGATAGTATTGGTCAGATTATCAATCGACAGATAGATAGATAGATAGATAGATAGATGATTCTAACATAATTACCAAGTTACTAGCATGTTGCTAGTCTGTTTCTAGCACGATTAGCAAGCTGATAGCATGTTTCTAACATGATTAACATGTTGCTAGCACGTTTCTAACATGATTAGAAAGTTGCCAGCATGTTTCTAACATGATTAGCAAAGTTGCTAGCATGTTTTTAGCATGACTAGCATGTCGCTAGCATGTTTCTAGCATGATTAGCATGTTGCTAGCATGTTTCTAACATGATTAGCAAAGTTGCTAGCATGTTTCTAACATGATTAGCATGTCGCTAGCATGTTTCTAACATGACTAGCATGTTGCGAGCATGTTTCTAGCATGATTAGCATGTCGCTAGCATGTTTCTTGCATGACTAACATGTTGTTAACATGTTTCTAGCATGATTAGCATGTCGATAGCATGTTTCTTGCATGACTAGCATGTCGCTAGCATGTTTCTAGCATGACTAGCATGTTTCTAGCATGATTAGCAAAGTTGCTAGCATGATTCTAGCATGACTAGCATGTCACTAGCATGTTTCTAGCATGACTAGCATGTCACTAGCATGTTTCTAGCATGATTAGCAAAGTTGCTAGCATGTTTCTAGCATGATTAGCATGTCGCTAGCATGATTCTAACATGACTAGCATGTCACTATCATGTTTCTAGCATGATTAGCAAAGTTGCTAGCATGTTTCTAGCATGATTAGCATGTCACTAGCATGTTTCTAGCATGATTAGCAAAGTTGCTAGCATGTTTCTAGCATGACTAGCATGTCGCTAGCATGGTTCTAGCATGATTAGCAAAGTTGCTAGCATGTTTCTAACATAACTAGCATGTCGCTAGCATGTTTCTGGCATGACTAGCATGTCGCTAGCATGTTTCTGGCATGACTAGCATGTCGCTAGAATGTTTCTAGCATGACTAGCGTGTCGCTAGCATGTTTCTAGCATGACCAGCATGTTTCTAGCATGACTAGCATGTTGTTAGCATGTTTCTAGATAGATAGATAGATAGATAGATAAGGTTAGATGATAGATAGATAGATTGATAGTAAGGGTTTGAAGATAGATAGATAGATAGATGAGTTTGAATGAGTTTAAATGGATTAGAAATACAGTACATAGAAGGGTTGAAGTTTGATTGAGGCTCAAAGGATTCTGGGAGTTTTGACAGTTGGAATTTGAAAAGTGTTGGCTCATTTGAACATTCCGTCAATGTAAGTCTATGGGAGTTTTCCCAGTTTTAAACGTCATTTTTAGGAAAACCGTAAGTCCGATCAGTTAGAAAAGATATAGCAACTCGAGTCAGATCAGTTTGAAAATCTGGGCTGAGTTTGGAGTTTGAAGAGTTAAAGCTCTAGGAGGAGTAGCAGTCAGAAATTTTAGTCTCAGAAGAAGAATAATAATAATAAGTTTAAATAGCATATCAGTAAGTTGGCTTTCTCAAGCCAACTTAATAATAATAACTAGATAAAAAAGTTTGTCAAGACAAACTTTAAGTTGGCTTGAGAAAGCCGGACCAGAAAGTTTGAAAAAGTTTAAAAAGTTTAAAAAGTTTGAAAAGTTTCAAAAGTTTAAATAGTTTAAGAAGTTTTAAGTTTGGATGGTTTTCAGTCTGAAATATTTAGAAGTTTTAAAGTTTTAATGTCAGATAGATAGATAGATAGACAGATAGATAGTATTGGTCAGATTATCAATCGACAGAAAGATGCATGGGGGGTTAGCAATGACTAGCATGATTAACAAAGTTGCTAGCATGTTTTTTCTAACATGACTAGCATGTCGTTAGCATAATTCTAACATGATTAGCATGTTGCTAGCATGTTTCTAGCATTATTAGCAAAGTTGCTAGCATGTTTCTAACATGATTAGCATGTCGCTAGCATGTTTCCAACATGATTAATGTCGGTAAAGATGTCGCTGATGTTTCTAGCATGATTAGCAAAGCTAAGCTAACATGTTTCTAGCATGATTAGCAAAGTTGCTAGCATGTTTCTAACATGATTAGCATGTCGCTAGCATGTTTCTAACATGATTAGCAAAGTTGCTAGCATGTTTCTAACATGATCAGCATGTCGCTAGCATGTTTCTAGCATGACTAGCATGTCGCTAGCATGTTTCTAACATGATCAGCATGTCGCTAGCATGTTTCTAGCATGACTAGCATGTCGCTAGCATGTTTCTAGCATGA
>VONZ01004083.1:0-13077 GCA_012976165.1 Labeo catla | reverse complement strand
CATCAGAAGGTCAGCCACCGAAGTACAGACCAGGCCCTCGTCTCCTTAGCTTTTAAAAAGGAACCAGGCTCTGGCTACTGCATGCAGAAGACATACTAGCTGTTGGTACCTTAATAAAGCTGCTCCAACAGAGGGGTAGCGAATGCTGACAAGCTCAATACCCGCCGTCAAGATGCGCTACCATCCTTAACACTAGGCCAAGTTGATTTTTAAGGTGGGGATTAAGGACAACAGTTTGTCAGGAAGACAGTTTATTTCCTCAGCTGAAGAACGTTCATTTTTACAGGGACCGTTTGATCAAATGGTCCATTCTTTTTACAGTCTGTAAAAATCAAAATCACAAACAGCAGCCTAAGCCTTCTCTAATTGGTCTCCCATCTATAAACAGACCATGCTGGGGCCTGCTTAGCTTTATTGAAGAACCAGACTCTGGCTACTAAAGGCAAAGAACATGATTTGGTCAGAAGCTGCTGATAGACTTGCTCTAATAGAGGGGTAGCGCATCCTGATAGCCTCAATATGGCCGTCAGGATGCGCTACCATCTTAAACAGAAGGTCAAGTTGATTACATACATGTCAGGGAATGAGCGCCCCCTACTGGTCTGCCAAATAATAACTGGCCCCAGCAGCACGCTAGGTCTTCTCATCAGAAGGTGAGCCACCCAAGTACAGACCAGGCTCTGGTCTCCTTAGCTTTTAGAAAGGAACCAGGCTCTGGCTACTGCATGCAGAAGACATACTTGCTGTCGGTACCTTAATAAAGCTGCTCCAACAGAGGGGTAGCGAATGCTGACAAGCTCAGTACCCGCCGTCAAGATGCGCTACCATCCTTAACACTAGGCCAAGCTGATTTTTAAGGTGGGGATTAAGGACAACAGTTTGAAAAGAAAACAGTTCATTTCCTCAGCTGAAGAACGCTCCTTTTTACAGGGACCGTTTGATCAAAGGGTCCATTCTTTTTACAGTCTGTAAAAAAAAATAGAAAGAGCAGCCTGAGCATTCTCTAATTGGTCTCCCATCCATAAAGAGACCATGCTGGGGCCTGCTTAGCTTTATTGAAGAACCAGACTCTGGCTACTAAAGGCAAAGAGCATGATTTGGTTATGAGCAGCTGATAGACTTGCTCTAATAGAGGGGTACCGCATCCTGATAGCCTCAATATGGCCGTCAGGATGCGCTACCATCTTAAACAGAAGGTCAAGTTGATTACATACATGTCAGGGAATGAGCGCCCCCTGCTGGTCTGCCAAATAATAACTGGCCCCAGCAGCACGCTAGGTCTTCTCATCAGAAGGTCAGCCACCCAAGTACAGCCCAGGCTCTGGTCTCCTTAGCTTTTAAAAAGGAATCAGGCTCTGGCTACTGCATGCAGAAGACATACTAGCTGTCGGTACCTTAATAAAGCTGCTCCAACAGAGGGGTAGCGAATGCTGACAAGCTCAATACCCGCCGTCAAGATGCGCTACCATCCTTAACACTAGGCCAAGTTGATTATTAAGGTGGGGATTAAGGACAACAGTTTGTCAGGAAGCCAGTTTATTCCCTCAGCTGAAGAACGTTCATTTTTACAGGGACCGTTTGATCAAAAGGTCCATTCTTTTTACAGTCTGTAAAAAAAAACATAAACAGCAGCCTAAGCCTTCTCTAATTGGTCTCCCATCCATAAACAGACCATGCTGGGGTCTGCTTAGCTGTACGGAAGAACCAGACTCTGGCTACTAAAGGCAAAGAACATGATTTGGTCAGAAGCTGCTGATAGACTTGCTCTAATAGAGGGGTAGCGCATCCTGATAGCCTCAATATGGCCGTCAGGATGCGCTACCAGCTTAAACAGTAGGTCAAGTTGATTACATACATGTCAGGGAATGAGCGCCCCCTGCTGGTCAGACAAATAATAACTGGCCCCAGCAGCACGCTAGGTCTTCCCATCAGAAGGTCAGCCCCCGAAGTACAGACCAGGCCCTCGTCTCCTTAGCTTTTAAAAAGGAACCAGGCTCTGGCTACTGCAATACGCAGAAGCATATTGATGGCCGAAGGCCGTCGGGTACCTTAATAAAGCTGTTCCAACAGAGGGTAGCTTAATGCTGACAAGCTCACCGTAATACCGTCAAGATGCTTACCATCCTTTAACACCAGGCCGTTGATTATTATGGGGATTAAGCACAACAGTTTGTCAGGGAAGCCAGTTTATTCCCTCCGCTGAAGAACGTTCATTTTACAGGACCGGCTTGATCAAAGGTCCATTCTTTTGCCAGTCTGTAAAAAAATTATAAACAGCCCAAGTCTTCTAATTGGTCTCCCATCCATAAACAGACCATGCTGGGGTCTGCTTTAGCCATTGTAACGGAAAGAACCAGACCTGGCCACTTTAAAGGCAAAAGTAAACATTGATTTAATAATAGAAGTTGCTGATAGGACTCTGTTCAGAGGGTAGCTCCTCACATGGCTGGTCACCGTGGGATGTTTCTACCATCTTAAACAGTAGGTCAAGTTGATTACATACATGCTCGAATGAGCTCTGCTGGTCAGACAAATAATAACGGCCCCAGCAGCACGCCAGGGTCTTCCCATCGCATCAGCCAATCGGCACAGACCAGGCTCTGGTCTCCTTAGCTTTTAGAAAGGAACCAGGCTCTGGCTACTGCATGCAGAAGACATACTAGCTGTCGGTACCTTAATAAAGCTGCTCCAACAGAGGGGTAGCGAATGCTGACAAGCTCAATACCTGCCGTCAAGATGCGCTACCATCCTTAACACTAGGCCAAGCTGATTTTTAAGGTGGGGATTAAGGACAACAGTTTGTCAGGAAGACAGTTTATTTCCTCAGCTGAAGAACGCTCCTTTTTACAGGGACTGTTTGATCAAAAGGTCCATTCTTTTTACAGTCTGTAAAAAAAAATAGAAACAGCAGCCTAAGCCTTCTCTAATTGGTCTCCCATCTATAAACAGACCATGCTGGGGCCTGCTTAGCTTTATTGAAGAACCAGACTCTGGCTACTAAAGGCAAAGAACATGATTTGGTCAGAAGCTGCTGATAGACTTGCTCTAATAGAGGGGTAGCGCATCCTCATAGCCTCAATATGGCCATCAGGATGCGCTACCATCTTAAACAGTAGGTCAAGTTGATTACATACATGTCAGGGAATGAGCGCCCCCTGCTGGTCAGACAAATAATAACTGGCCCCAGCAGCACGCTAGGTCTTCTCGTCAGAAGGTGAGCCACCCAAGTACAGACCAGGCTCTGGTCTCCTTAGCTTTTAGAAAGGAACCAGGCTCTGGCTACTGCATGCAGAAGACATACTTGCTGTCGGTACCTTAATAAAGCTGCTCCAACAGAGGGGTAGCGAATGCTGACAAGCTCAGTACCCGCCGTCAAGATGCGCTACCATCCTTAACACTAGGCCAAGCTGATTTTTAAGGAGGGGATTAAGGACAACAGTTTGAAAGGAAAACAGTTTATTTCCTCAGCTGAAGAGCGCTCCTTTTTACAGGGACTGTTTGATCAAAGGGTCCATTCTTTTTACAGTCTCTAAATAAAAATAGAAAGAGCAGCCTGAGCATTCTCTAATTGGTCTCCCATCCATAAAGAGACCACGCTTTGGGCCCGGTTAGCTTTCATTGAAGAACCAGACTCACGCTTCAAAGGCAAAGAACATGATTTTGGTTAGGAGCAGCCGGATAGACTTGGTTCTGATTGAGGGGTAGCCGCATCCCGATAGCCCTTCAATATGGTCAGGTTACATGCGCCACCATCTCTTTAACAGAAGGGTCAAGTTGATTATATACATGTCAGAATCGAGCTTCCGCTGGTCTGCCAAATAATAACTGGCCCCAGCAGCACGGCTTAGGTCTTCTCATCAGAAGGTGAGCCACCTGTAAAGGGTTGCATCTCAGGTTCTGGTCTCCTTAGCTTTGTGAAAGGAACCAGGTTCTGGCTTACCGTACGCAGAAGACATACTTTGCTGTCGGTACCCTAATAAAGCTGTCTAACAGAGGGTAGTAGCTAATGCTGACAAGCTCAGTACCCTCGGCCAGCGATGCGCGCTACCATCCTTAACATAGGGCCAAGCTGATTTTAAGGAGGGGATTAAGGACAACAGTTTGAAAGGAAAAACAGTTTATTTCCTCAGCTGAAGAGCCCCTTTACAGGGACCGTTTGAATTAAAGGGTCCATTCTTTACAGTCTCTAAACAAAAAATAGAAAGAGCTAGTGCCCGAGCATTCTCTAATTGGTCTCCCATCCATAAAGAGACTCACGCTTTGGGGCCCGTTTAGCTTTATTGAAGAACCGTATCCTGGCTACCAAAAGGCAAGAACATGATTTGGTTAGAGCAGCTGATAGATTCTGTTTATTGCATGATCCTGATAGCCTCAATATGGCCGTCAGGATGCGCTACCATCTTAAACAGAAGGTCAAGTTGATTACATACATGTCAGGGAATGAGCGCCCCCTGCTGGTCTGACAAATAATAACTGGCCCCAGCAGCACGCTAGGTCTTCTCATTAGAAGGTCAGCCACCCAAGTACAGACCAGGCTCTGGTCTCCTTAGCCTTTAAAAAGGAACCAGGTTTTTGGCTACTCTATGCAGAAGACATACTAGCTGTCGGTACCTTAATAAAGCTGCTCCAACAGAGGGGTAGCGAATGCTGACAAGCTCAATACCCGCCGTCAAGATGAGCTACCATCCTTAACACTAGGCCAAGCTGATTTTTAAGGTGGGGATTAAGGACAACAGTTTGTCAGGAAGACAGTTTATTTCCTCAGCTGAAGGACGCTCCTTTTTACAGGGACTTTTTGATCAAAGGGTCCATTCTTTTTACAGTCTGTAAAAAAAAATAGAAAGAGCAGCCTGAGCATTCTCTAATTGGTCTCCCATCCATAAAGAGACAATGCTGGGGCCTGCTTAGCTTTATTGAAGAACCAGACTCTGGCTACTAAAGGCAAAGAACATGATTTGGTTAGAGGCAGCTGACAGACTTGCTCTAATAGAGGGGTAGCGCATCCTGATAGCCTCAATATGGCCGTCAGGATGCGCTACCATCTTAAAAAGTAGGTCAAGTTGATTACATACATGTCAGGGAATGAGCGCCCCCTGTTGGTCGTCCAAATAATAACTGGCCCCAGCAGCACGCTAGGTCTTCTCATCAGAAGGTCAGCCACCGAAGTACAGACCAGGCCCTCGTCTCCTTAGCTTTTAAAAAGGAACCAGGCTCTGGCTACTGCATGCAGAAGACATACTAGCTGTCGGTACCTTAATAAAGCTGCTCCAACAGAGGGGTAGCGAATGCTGACAAGCTCAATACCCGCCGTCAAGATGCACTACCATCCTTAACACTAGGCCAAGTTGATTATTAAGGTGGGGATTAAGGACAACAGTTTGTCAGGAAGACAGTTTATTTCCTCAGCTGAAGAACGTTCCTTTTTACAGGGACCGTTTGATCAAATGGTCCATTCTTTTTACAGTCTGTAAAAATCAAAATCACAAACAGCAGCCTAAGCCTTCTCTAATTGGTCTCCCATCTATAAAGAGACCATGCTGGGGCCTGCTTAGCTTTATTGAAGAACCAGACTCTGGCTACTAAAGGCAAAGAACATGATTTGGTCAGAAGCTGGTGATAGACTTGCTCTAATAGAGGGGTAGCGCATCCTGATAGCCTCAATATGGCCGTCAGGATGCGCTACCATCTTAAACAGTAGGTCAAGTTGATTACATACATGTCAGGGAATGAGCGCCCCCTGCTGGTCTGCCAAATAATAACTGGCCCCAGCAGCACGCTAGGTCTTCTCATCAGAAGGTGAGCCACCCAAGTACAGACCAGGCTCTGGTCTCCGCAGCTTTTGGAAAGGAACCAGGCTCTGGCTACTGCATGCAGAAGACATACTTGCTGTCGGTACCTTAATAAAGCTGCTCCAACAGAGGGGTAGCGAATGCTGACAAGCTCAGTACCCGCCGTCAAGATGCGCTACCATCCTTAACACTAGGCCAAGCTGAGTTTTAAGGTGGGGATTAAGGACAACAGTTTGAAAGGAAGACAGTTTATTTCCTCAGCTGAAGAACGCTCCTTTTTACAGGGACCGTTTGATCAAAGGGTCCATTCTTTTTACCGTCTGTAAAAAAAAATAGAAAGAGCAGCCTGAGCATTCTCTAATTGGTCTCCCATCCATAAAGAGACCATGCTGGGGCCTGCTTAGCTTTATTGAAGAACCAGACTCTGGCTACTAAAGGCAAAGAACATGATTTGGTTAGGAGCAGCTGATAGACTTGCTCTAATAGAGGGGTAGCGCATCCTGATAGCCTCAATATGGCCGTCAGGATGCGCCACCATCCTAAAAACAGTAGGTCAAGTTGATTGCCATACACAGGAATGGTTTTCCAGTTCTATCGGTCAACAATAATCCCAGTTCCGCAGCACGCTAGGTCTTCCCATCAGAAGGTCAGCCACCGAAGTACAGACCAGGCCCTCGTCTCCTTAGCTTTTAAAAAGGAACCAGGCTCTGGCTACTGCATGCAGAAGACATACTAGCTGTCGGTACCTTAATAAAGCTGCTCCAACAGAGGGGTAGCGAATGCTGACAAGCTCAATACCCGCCGTCAAGATGCGCTACCATCCTTAACACTAGGCCAAGCTGATTTTTAAGGTGGGGATTAAGGACAACAGTTTGTCAGGAAGACAGTTTATTTCCTCAGCTGAAGAACGCTCCTTTTTACAGGGACTGTTTGATCAAAGGGTCCATTCTTTTTACAGTCTCTAAATAAAAATAGAAAGAGCAGCCTGAGCATTCTCTAATTGGTCTCCCATCCATAAAGAGACCACGCTGGGGCCTGCTTAGCTTTATTGAAGAACCAGACTCTGGCTACTAAAGGCAAAGAACATGATTTGGTTAGGAGCAGCTGATAGACTTGCTCTAATAGAGGGGTAGCGCATCCTGATAGCCTCAATATGGCCGTCAGCATGCGCTACCATCTTTAACAGAAGGTCAAGTTGATTACATACATGTCAGGGAATGAGCGCCCCCTGCTGGTCTGCCAAATAATAACTGGCCCCAGCAGCACGCTAGGTCTTCTCATCAGAAGGTCAGCCAACCAAGTACAGACCAGGCTCTGGTCTCCTTAGCTTTTAGAAAGGAACCAGGCTCTGGCTACTGCATGCAGAAGACATACTAGCTGTCGGTACCTTAATAAAGCTGCTCCAACAGAGGGGTAGCGAATGCTGACAAGCTCAATACCCGCCGTCAAGATGCGCTACCATCCTTAACACTAGGCCAAGCTGATTTTTAAGGTGGGGATTAAGGACAACAGTTTGTCAGGAAGACAGTTTATTTCCTCAGCTGAAGAACGCTCCTTTTTACAGGGACTGTTTGATCAAAAGGTCCATTGTTTTTACAGTCTGTAAAAAAAAATAGAAAGAGCAGCCTGAGCAATCTCTAATTGGTCTCCCATCCATAAAGAGACCATGCTGGAGCCTGCTTGGCTTTATTGAAGAACCAGACTCTGGCTACTAAAGGCAAAGAACAGAATTTGCTCAGAAGCTGCTGATAGACTTGCTCTAATAGAGGGGTAGCGCATCCTGATAGCCTCAATATGGCCGTCAGGATGCGCTACCATCTTAAACAGTAGGTCAAGTTGATTACATACATGTCAGGGAGGAGCGCCCCCTGCTGGTCGGCCAAATAATAACTGGCCCCAGTAGCACGCTAGGTCTTCTCATATCAGTCAGCCACCCAAGTACAGACCAGGCTCAGGTCTCCTTAGCTTAGAAAGGAACCAGGCTCTGGCTACTGCATGCAGAGGGACATACTAATGGCTCTGTACCTAATAAAGCTGCTCCAACAGAGGGGTAGCTGTAATGCTGACAAGCTCAATAACCCTCGGCCATCAAGATACCATCCTTAACAACACTAGGCCAAGTTGATTTTGGTTAGTGAGATTAAGGGACAACAGTTTGGTCAGGGAAGCCAGTTTATTTCAGCTGAAGGCTCCTTTTACAGGAATCGCTTGATCTGCAAAGGTCCATTCTTTTAAAGCAGTCTGTAAAATATAAACAGCAGCTTCCTTAAGCTCTCTTCCTAATTGGTTCCAACCCATATAAACAGACCATGCTGTAGCCTTTTTAGCTTTTAATGGAAGAAACTACACCCTGCTGGTCCAAAGGCAAAGAACAGAATTTGGGCTGGAGAAAGCCGCCGATGATAGATTGCTCTGGCTAGAGGGGAAGAACCCGTAGCAGCTTCCCAGCTGGCCTGCCAGGGATGCGCTACCATCTTAAACAGAAGGTCAAGTTGATTACATACATGTCAGGGAATGAGCGCCCCCTGCTGGTCAGACAAATAATAACTGGCCCCAGCAGCACGCTAGGTCTTCCCATCAGAAGGTCAGCCACCGAAGTACAGACCAGGCCCTCGTCTCTTTAGCTTTTAAAAAGGAACCAGGCTCTGGCTACTGCATGCAGAAGACATACTAGCTGTCGGTACCTTAATAAAGCTGCTCCAACAGAGGGGTAGCGAATGCTGACAAGCTCAATACACGCCGTCAAGATGCGCTACCATCCTTAACACTAGGCCAAGTTGATTTTTAAGGTGGGGATTAAGGACAACAGTTTGTCAGGAAGACAGTTTATTTCCTCAGCTGAAGACCGTTCCTTTTTACAGGGACCGTTTGATCAAAAGGTCCATTCTTTTTACAGTCTGTAAAAAAAAACATAAACAGCAGCCTAAGCCTTCTCTAATTGGTCTCCCATCCATAAACAGACCATGCTGGGGCCTGCTTAGCTTTACGGAAAAACCAGACTCTGGCTACTAAAGGCAAAGAACATGATTTGATCAGAAGCTTCTGATAGACTTGCTCTAATAGAGGGGTAGCGCATCCTGATAGCCTCAATATGGCCGTCAGGATGCGCTACCATCTTAAACAGTAGGTCAAGTTGATTACATACATGTCAGGGAATGAGCGCCTCCTGCTGGTCTGCCAAATAATAACTGGCCCCAGCAGCACGCTAGGTCTTCTCATCAGAAGGTGAGCCACCCAAGTACAGACCAGGCTCTGGTCTCCTTAGCTTTTAGAAAGGAACCAGGCTCTGGCTACTGCATGCAGAAGACATACTTGCTGTCAGTACCTTAATAAAGCTGCTCCAACAGAGGGGTAGCGCATGCTGACAAGCTCAGTACCCGCCGTCAAGCTGCGCTACCATCCTTAACACTAGGCCAAGCTGATTTTTAAGGTGGGGATTAAGGACAACAGTTTGAAAGGAAGACAGTTTATTTCCTCAGCTGAAGAACGCTCCTTTTTACAGGGACCGTTTTATCAAAGGGTCCATTCTTTTTACAGTCTGTAAAAAAAAATAGAAAGAGCAGCCTGAGCATTCTCTAATTGGTCTCCCATCCATAAAGAGAACATGCTGGGGCCTGCTTAGCTTTATTGAAGAACCAGACTCTGGCTACTAAAAGCAAAGAACATGATTTGGTTAGAAGCAGCTGACAGACTTGCTCTAATAGAGGGGTAGCGCATCCTGATAGCCTCAATATGGCCGTCAGGATGCGCTACCATCTTAAACAGAAGGTCAAGTTGATTACATACATGTCAGGGAATGAGCGCCCCCTGCTGGGCTGCCAAATAATAACTGGCCCCAGCAGCACGCTAGGTCTTCTCATCAGAAGGTCAGCCACCCAAGTACAGACCAGGCTCTGGTCTCCTTAGCTTTTAAAAGGAACCAGGCTCTGGCTACTGCATGCAGAAGACATACTTGCTGTCGGTACCTTAATAAAGCTGCTCCAACAGAGGGGTAGCGCATGCTGACAAGCTCAGTACCCGCCGTCAAGCTGCGCTACCATCCTTAACACTAGGCCAAGCTGATTTTTAAGGTGGGGATTAAGGACAACAGTTTGAAAGGAAGACAGTTTATTTCCTCAGCTGAAGAACGCTCCTTTTTACAGGGACCGTTTGATCAAAGGGTCCATTCTTTTTACAATCTGTAAAAAAAAAAAGAAAGAGCAGCCTGAGCATTCTCTAATTGGTCTCCCATCCATAAAGAGAACATGCTGGGGCCTGCTTAGCTTTATTGAAGAACCAGACTCTGGCTACTAAAGACAAAGAACATGATTTGTTTAGAAGCAGCTGACAGACTTGCTCTAATAGAGGGGTAGCGCATCCTGATAGCCTCAATATGGCCGTCAGGATGCGCTACCATCTTAAACAGAAGGTCAAGTTGATTACGTACATGTCAGGGAATGAGCGCCCCCTGCTGGTCAGACAAATAATAACTGGCCCCAGCAGCACGCTAAGTCTTCTCATCAGAAGGTCAGCCACCCAAGTACAGACCAGGCTCTGGTCTCCTTAGCTTTTAGAAAGGAACCAGGCTCTGGCTACTGCATGCAGAGGACATACTAGCTGTCGGTACCTTAATAAAGCTGCTCCAACAGAGGGGTAGCGAATGCTGACAAGCTCAATACCCGCCATCAAGATGCGCTACCATCCTTAACACTAGGCCAAGTTGATTTTTAAGGTGGGGATTAAGGACAACAGTTTGTCAGGAAGACAGTTTATTTCATCAGCTGAAGAACGTTCCTTTTTACAGGGACCGTTTGATCAAAAGGTCCATTCTTTTTACAGTCTGTAAAAAAAAACATAAACAGCAGCCTAAGCCTTCTCTAATTGGTCTCCCATCCATAAACAGACCATGCTGGGGCCTGCTTAGCTTTACGGAAGAACCAGACTTTGGCTACTAAAGGCAAAGAACAGAATTTGCTGAGAAGCTGCTGATAGACTTGCTCTAATAGAGGGGTAGCGCATCCTGATAGCCTCAATATGGCCGTCAGGATGCGCTACCATCTTAAACAGTAGGCAAGTTGATTACATACATGTCAGGGAATGAGCGCCCCCTGCTGGTCAGACAAATAATAACTGGCCCCAGCAGCACGCTAGGTCTTCCCATCAGAAGGTCAGCCACCGAAGTACAGACCAGGCCCTCGTCTCCTTAGCTTTTAAAAAGGAACCAGGCTCTGGCTACTGCATGCAGAAGACATACTTGCTGTCGGTACCTTAATAAAGCTGCTCCA
Source organism: Labeo catla (assembly GCA_012976165.1). Lineage (NCBI taxonomy): Eukaryota > Metazoa > Chordata > Actinopteri > Cypriniformes > Cyprinidae > Labeo > Labeo catla. The sequence goes on along the minus strand of VONZ01004083.1, from coordinate 2,024 downwards.
ACAGAGGGTAGCGCATGCTGACAAGCTCAGTACCCGCCGTCAAGATGCGCTACCATCCTTAACACTAGGCCAAGCTGATTTTTAAGGTGGGGATTAAGGACAACAGTTTGAAAGGAAGACAGTTTATTTCCTCAGCTGAAGAACGCTCCTTTTTACAGGGCCCGTTTGATCAAAGGGTCCATTCTTTTTACAGTCTGTAATAAAAAATAGAAAGAGCAGCCTGAGCATTCTCTAATTGGTCTCCCATCCATAAAGAGACCATGTTGGGGCCTGCTTAGCTTTATTGAAGAACCAGACTCTGGCTACTAAAAGCAAAGAACATGATTTGGTTAGAAGCAGCTGACAGACTTGCTCTAATAGAGGGGTAGCGCATCCTGATAGCCTCAATATGGCCGTCAGGATGCGCTACCATCTTAAACAGAAGGTCAAGTTGATTACATACATGTCAGGGAATGAGCGCCCCCTGCTGGTCTGACAAATAATAACTGGCCCCAGCAGCACGCTAGGTCTTCTCATCAGAAGGTCAGCCACCCAAGTACAGACCAGGCTCTGGTCTCCTTAGCTTTTAAAAAGGAATCAGGCTCTGGCTACTGCATGCAGAAGACAAACTAGCTGTCGGTACCTTAATAAAGCTGCTCCAACAGAGGGGTAGCGAATGCTGACAAGCTCAATACCCGCCGTCAAGATGCGCTACCATCCTTAACACTAGGCCAAGTTGATTATTAAGGTGGGGATTAAGGACAACAGTTTGTCAGGAAGCCAGTTTATTCCCTCAGCTGAAGAACGTTCCTTTTTACAGGGACCGTTTGATCAAAAGGTCCATTCTTTTTACAGTCTGTAAAAAAAAACATAAACAGCAGCCTAAGCCTTCTCTAATTGGTCTCCCATCCATAAACAGACCATGCTGGGGCCTGCTTAGCTTTATTGAAGAACCAGACTCTGGCTACTAAAGGCAAAGAACATGATTTGTTTAGAAGCAGCTGACAGACTTGCTCTAATAGAGGGGTAGCGCATCCTGATAGCCTCAATATGGCCGTCAGGATGCGCTACCATCTTAAACAGAAGGTCAAGTTGATTACATACATGTCAGGGAATGAGCGCCCCCGCTGGTTCTGCTGTGCCAATAACTGGCCCCACTAAGTCTCTCTACTGTGGAAGGTCACAAGGCACAGAGATTGCCTTCACTTTAGCTTTTGAAAGGAAAATCCAGGCTCTGGCTACCGTAATGCAGAAGACATACTAGGCTGTCAAAACCTTAATAAAGCTGCTAAATAGAGGGGTAGCTAATGCTGACAAGCTCAATACCCGCCGTCAAGATGCGCTACCATCCTTAACACTAGGCCAAGTTGATTATTAAGGTGGGGATTAAGGACAACAGTTTGTCAGGAAGCCAGTTTATTCCCTCAGCTGAAGAACGTTCATTTTTACAGGGACCGTTTGATCAAAAGGTCCATTCTTTTTACAGTCTGTAAAAAAAAAACATAAACAGCAGCCTAAGCCTTCTCTAATTGGTCTCCCATCCATAAACAGACCATGCTGGGGCCTGCTTAGCTTTACGGAAGAACCAGACTCTGGCTACTAAAGGAAAAGAACATGATTTGATCAGAAGCTGCTGATAGACTTGCTCTAATAGAGGGGTAGCGCATCCTGATAGCCTCAATATGGCCGTCAGGATGCGCTACCATCTTAAACAGTAGGTCAAGTTGATTACATACATGTCAGGGAATGAGCGCCCCCTGCTGGTCTGCCAAATAATAACTGGCCCCAGCAGCACGCTAGGTCTTCTCATCAGAAGGTGAGCCACCCAAGTACAGACCAGGCTCTGATCTCCTTAGCTTTTAGAAAGGAACCAGGCTCTGGCTACTGCATGCAGAAGACATACTTGCTGTCGGTACCTTAATAAAGCTGCTCCAACAGAGGGGTAGCGCATGCTGACAAGCTCAGTCCCCGCCGTCAAGATGCGCTACCATCCTTAACACTAGGCCAAGCTGATTTTTAAGGTGGGGATTAAGGACAACAGTTTG
>VONZ01004082.1:0-13092 GCA_012976165.1 Labeo catla | reverse complement strand
AATGTTTTTTATTTGACACAAACTGCCTTCGATTGCTGACTGATATCTGAAGCTAATGTTTATTAATATAAAATGTATTTGACGCGAACTCCTGGAGATCGTTGGCAAGTATAATGTAACTTTACCAAAAATATGAAATGTATTTATTTGACAGGAAAGCCCTGACACACTTTTCAAGTTCTTATATAAAAAGAAAATGTTTTTTATTTGACACAAACTGCCTGCAATTGATGACTGATATCTGAAGTTAATGTTTATTAATATAAAATGTATTTGACCCTAACTCAAGGAGATCGCTGGCACGTTTTATGTAACCCACTGTGCAATGTGACGTCGTATTGACGTCTTTTCTATGTCATTTTTGGACGTCCAATTTCCGTCCATTGATGGGGTTGTTTTGTAAAAACATATGGGCTACCAAATAAATAAATAGTAATACAGATAATAAATCTTGTTTGTTTATAAATAATCTGTATTCATATATATAATCATTTTGATAGGCTCTATTTTGTAAAACACATTTACTGCAACTGCCATAGACGTCCAAATGACGTCCAAGTTGGGTAATGGATAGATGTCCAAATAGTGGACCTAGTTTGGACGTCGAATAGATGTCCATAATTGGTCATGGACCGACGGACCCAATATAGACATGATCTGCACGTCTATCCGACGTCCAATGTTTAGTGGGAACCTTACCAAAAATATGAAATGTATTTATTTGAAACCAGAGCCCTGACACATTTTTCAAGTAATTTTATATGGACAGAAAATGTTTTTATTTGACACAAACTGCCTGCGATTGCTGACTGGTATCTGAAGTTAATGTTTATTAATATAAAATGTATTTGACGCGAACTACTGGAGATCGCTAGCAAGTAACCTTACCAAAAATATTTAATGTATTTATTTGAAACCGAAGCCCTGAGACACTTTTCAAGTAATTTTATATGGACAGAAAATGTTTTTATTTGACACAAACTGCCTTCGATTGCTGACTGATATCTGAAGCTAATGTTTATTAATATAAAATGTATTTGACGCGAACTCCTGGAGATCGCTGGCAAGTATAATGGAAGTTTACCAAAAATATGAAATGTATTTATTTGACACAAAGGTCCTGACACACTTTTCAAGTTATTTTATATAAAATGAAAATGTTTTTATTTGACACAAATTGCATGCGATTGCTGACTGATATCTGAAGTTAATGTTTATTAATATAAAATGTATTTTACGCGAACTCCTGGAGATCGCTGGCAGGTATAATGGAAGTTTACCAAAAATATGAAATGTATTTATTTGACACGAAAGCCCTGACACAATTTTCAAATTATTTTATATAAAATGAAAATGTTTTTATTTGACACAAACTGCCTGTGATTGCTGACTGGTATCTGAAGTTAATGTATATTAATATAAAATGTATTTGACGCTTTTAACTCTGGAGATCTTTGGCAAGTATAATGGAAGTTTACTCAAAAAATATGAAATGTAATTTATGGCATGACATGAAAGCACTGACACTTTTCTTCGCTATTTTATATATAAAAGGAAAATGTTTTTATTTGACACAAACTGTACCTGCGATTGCTGACAGATATCTCGAAGTTAATGTTTATTAATATAAAATTTATTTGAGCTAACTCCTGAGATTGCTGGCAAGTATAATGGAAGCTACCAAAATATGAAATGTATTTATTTTGACCTCAAACCCTTGATAAGGCTACTTTTCAAGTTATTTTATATATACAATGAAAAATGTTTTTTATTTGACAATAAACTGCCCATGCATTGATGACTGATATCTGAAGCACGTTTATTAATATAAAATGTATTTGATCGCTTAACTTCAAGGGAGACGCTGGTAACGCTTTTATGTAACCTTTTACCAAAGTATGAAATATATTTATTTGACACGAAAGTTCTTGACACACACTTTTCTTCTGCTATTTTATATAAAAATGAAAATGTTTTATTCATTGGGGCTAAACCGTTCCGCGCATTGCTGGACTGATATCTTGAAGTTAATAAGCGACATTATAAAATGTATTTGACGCAAAACCCTGGAGATGGCTGGCAAATATAAATGGAAGTTTAACAAAAATATGAAATGTATTTTATTTGATCCAACCCTGACACAATTTTCTAGTTATTTTATATGGACAGAAATTATTTTTATTTGACACAAACTGCCTGCGATTGATGACTGATATCTGAAGTTAATGTTTATTAATATAAAATGTATTTGACGCTAACTCAAGGAGATCGCTGGCACGTTTTATGTAACCTTACCAAAAGTATGAAATATATTTATTTGACACGAAAGCCCTGACACACTTTTCAAGTTATTTTATATAAAATGAAAATGTTTTTATTCGACATAAACTGCCTGCGATTGCTCACTGATATCTGAAGTTAATGTTTATTAATATAAAATGTATTTGACGCAAACTCCTGGAGATGGCTGGCAAATATAATGGAAGTTTACCAAAAATATGAAATGTATTTATTTGATCCGAAACCCTGACACACTTTTCAAGTTATTTTATATGGACAGAAAATGTTTTTTATTTGACACAAACTGCCTTCGATTGCTGACTGATATCTGAAGCTAATGTTTATTAATATAAAATGTATTTGACGCGAACTCTTGGAGATCGCTGGCAAGTATAATGGAAGTTTACCAAAAATATGAAATTTATTTATTTGACACGAAAGCCCTGACACACTTTTCAAGTTATTTTATATAAAATTAAAATTTTTTTATTTGACACAAACCGCCTGCGATTGCTGACTGATGTCTGAAATTAATGTTTATTAATATAAAATGTATTTGACGCGAACTCCTGGAGATCGTTGGCAAGTATAATGTAACTTTACCAAAAATATGAAATGTATTTATTTGACAGGATAGCCCTGACACACTTTTCAAGTTCTTATATAAAAAGAAAATGTTTTTTATTTGACACAAACTGCCTTCGATTGCTGACTGATATCTGAAGCTAATGTTTATTAATATAAAATGTATTTGACGCGAACTCCTGGAGATCGTTGGCAAGTATAATGTAACTTTACCAAAAATATGAAATGTATTTATTTGACAGGAAAGCCCTGACACACTTTTCAAGTTCTTATATAAAAAGAAAATGTTTTTTATTTGACACAAACTGCCTGCAATTGATGACTGATATCTGAAGTTAATGTTTATTAATATAAAATGTATTTGACCCTAACTCAAGGAGATCGCTGGCAAGTTTTATGTAACTTTACCAAAAATATGAAATGTATTTATTTGAAACCAGAGCCCTGACACATTTTTCAAGTAATTTTATATGGACAGAAAATGTTTTTATTTGACACAAACTGCCTGCGATTGCTGACTGGTATCTGAAGTTAATGTTTATTAATATAAAATGTATTTGACACGAACTACTGGAGATCGCTAGCAAGTAACCTTACCAAAAATATTTAATGTATTTATTTGAAACCAAAGCCCTGAGACACTTTTCAAGTAATTTTATATGGACAGAAAATGTTTTTATTTGACACAAACTGCCTTCGATTGCTGACTGATATCTAAAGCAAATGTTTATTAATATAAAATGTATTTGACGCGAACTCCTGGAGATCGCTGGCAAGTATAATGGAAGATTACCAAAAATATGAAATGTATTTATTTGACCTGAAACCCTGACACACTTTTCAAGTTATTTTATATGGACAGAAAATGTTTTTTATTTGACACAAACTGCCTGCGATTGCTGACAGATATCTGAAGTTAATGTTTATTAATATAAAATTTATTTGAGCGAACTCCTGGAGATTGCTGGCAAGTATAATGGAAGCTTACCAAAAATATGAAATTTATTTATTTGACACCAAAGCCCTGACACACTTTTCAAGTTATTTTATATGGACAGAAAATGTTTTTTATTTGACAGAAACTGCCTGCGATTGCTGACTGATATCTGAAGTTAATGTTTATTAATATAAAATGTATTTGACGCGAACTCCTGGAGATCGTTGTCAAGTATAATGGAAGTTTACCAAAAATATGAAATGTACTTATATGACACGAAAGCCCTGACACACTTTTCAAGTTATTTTATATAAAATAAAAATGTTTTTTATTTGACACAAACTGCCTGCGAATGCTGACTGATATCTGAAGTTAATGTTTATTAATATAAAATTTATTTGGTTTAACCGCTTGAGATCGCTGGCAAGTAAGTAATGGAAGAGCTTCACGCCAAAAATATGGAAATTTCCATTATTTCACACCAAAGCTCTGGAAACACTTTCTTTCTGTGTGCTATTTTATATGACAGAAAATGTTTTTTTATTTGACACAAACTGCCTCGCACCGCTGACTGATGTCCTTCAAGTTAATGTTTATTAATATAAAATGTATTTGACGCGAACTCCTGGAGATCGCTGGCAAGTATAATGGAAGTTTAGCAAAAATATGAAATGTATTTATTTGACACCAAAGCCCTGACACACTTTTCAAGTTATTTTGTATGGACAGAAAATGTTTTTTATTTGATACAAACCGCTCCGCGCGATTGCTGACTGATATCTGAAGTTAATGTTTATTAATATAAAATGTATTTGACGCTAACTCCTGGAGATCGCTGGCAAGTATAATGTAACTTTACCAAAAATATGAAATGTATTTATTTGACAGGAAAGCCCTGACACACTTTTCAAGTTCTTTTATATAAAATGAAAATGTTTTTTATATGACACAAACTGCCTGCGATTGCTGACTGATATCTGAAGTTAATGTTTATTAATATAAAATGTATTTGACGCTAACTCCTGGAGATCGCTGTTCAAGTATAATGTAACTTTACCAAAAATATGAAATGTATTTATTTGACAGGAAAGCCCTGACACACTTTTCAAGTTCTTTTATATAAAATGAAAATGTTTTTTATATGACACAAACTGCCTGCGATTGCTGACTGATATCTGAAGTTAATGTTTATTAATATAAAATGTATTTGACGCTAACTCAAGGAGATCGCTGGCACGTTTTATGTAACCTTACCAAAAGTATGAAATATATTTATTTGACACGAAAGCCCTGACACACTTTTCAAGTTATTTTATATAACATGAAAATGTTTTTATTCGACATAAACTGCCTGCGATTGCTGACTGATATCTGAAGTTAATGTTTATTAATATAAAATGTATTTGACGCAAACTCCTGGAGATGGCTGGCAAATATAATGGAAGTTTACCAAAAATATGAAATGTATTTATTTGATCCGAAACCCTGACACACTTTTCAAGTTATTTTATATGGACAGAAAATGTTTTTTATTTGACACAAACTGCCTTCGATTGCTGACTGATATCTGAAGATAATGTTTATTAATATAAAATGTATTTGACGCTGAACTCCCGGAGATCAAGCAGGCATAATGTAACTTTTACCAAAATATGTTCGTACGATTTTGATTAAGGGAAGCCCTGACACACTTTCAAGCTCTTATATAAAAAGAAAATGTTTTTATTCGACATAAACTGCCTGCGATTGATGACTGATATCTGAAGTTAATGTTTATTAATATAAAATGTATTTGACCCTAACTCAAGGAGATCGCTAGCACGTTTTATGTAACCTTACCAAAAATATGAAATATATTTGTTTGACACCAAAGCCCTGACACACTTTTCAAGTTATTTTATATGGACAGAAAATGTTTTTATTTGAAACAAACTGCCTGCGATTGCTGACTGGTATCTGAAGTTAATGTTTATTAATATATAATGTCTTTGACGCGAACTCCTGGAGATCGCTGGCCAGTATAATGTAACCTTACCAAAATATGTATTTTTTTGACACCAAAGCCCTTCCACACTTTTCAAGTTATTTTATATGGACAGAAAATGTTTTTATTTGACACAAACTGCCTGCGATTGCTGACTGGTATCTGAAGTTAATGTTTATTAATATAAAATGTATTTGACACGAACTACTGGAGATCGCTAGCAAGTAACCTTACCAAAAATATTTAATGTATTTATTTGAAACCAAAGCCCTGAGACACTTTTCAAGTAATTTTATATGGACAGAAAATGTTTTTATTTGACACAAACTGCCTTCGATTGCTGACTGATATCTAAAGCAAATGTTTATTAATATAAAATGTATTTGACGCGAACTCCTGGAGATCGCTGGCAAGTATAATGGAAGATTACCAAAAATATGAAATGTATTTATTTGACCTGAAACCCTGACACACTTTTCAAGTTATTTTATATGGACAGAAAATGTTTTTTATTTGACACAAACTGCCTGCGATTGCTGACAGATATCTGAAGTTAATGTTTATTAATATAAAATTTATTTGAGCGAACTCATGGAGATTGCTGGCAAGTATAATGGAAGCTTACCAAAAATATGAAATTTATTTATTTGACACCAAAGCCCTGACACACTTTTCAAGTTATTTTATATAAAATGAAAATGTTTTTATTTGACACAAACTGCCTGCGATTGATGACTGATATCTGAAGTTAGTGTTTATTAATATAAAATGTATTTGACGCAAACTCCTGGAGAAGGCTTGCAAGTATAATGGAAGATTACCAAAAATATGAAATGTATTTATTTGACTCCAAACCCTGACACACTTTTCAAGTTATTTTATATAAAATGAAAATGTTTTTATTTGACACAAACTGCCTGCGATTGATGACTGATATCTGAAGTTAGTGTTTATTAATATAAAATGTATTTGACGCTAACTCAAGGAGATCGCTGGCACGTTTTATGTAACCTTACCAAAAATATGAAATGTATTTATTTGACACCAAAGCCCTGACACACTTTTCAAGTTATTTTATATAAAATGAAAATGTTTTTATTTGACACAAACCGCCTGCTATTGCTGACTGGTATCTGAAATAAATGTTTATTAATATATTTAAATGTATTTGTATGAACTACTGGAGATAAGCTAGCAGAAGTATAATATATAACCTTACCAAAATATTTAATGTATTTATTTGAAGAACCAGAGCCCTGACATTTTCAAAGTAGTTTTATATAAAATAAAAATGTTTTTATTTGACACAAACTGCCTGCGATTGCTGACTGATATCTGAAGTTAATGTTTATTAATATAAAATTTATTTGAAGGCCGAGGAACTCCTGGAGATTTCACTGGCAAGTATAATGGAAGCTTACCAAAAATAAGACATTTATTTATTTGACACCAAAGCCCTGACACACTTTTTCAAGTTATTTTATATGGACAGAAAATGTTTTTATTTGACACAAACTGCCTACGATTGCTGACTGATATCTGAAGTTAATGTTTATTAATATAAAATGTATTTGACGCTAGCTCCTGGAGATCCTTGGCAAATATAATGGAAGTTACAAAAATATGAAATGTAGCTTTATTATTTGGTCAAACCCTGACACACTTTTCAAGTTATTTTATATGGACAGAAAATGTTTTTATTTGACCTAAACTACTTATAACCGATTGCTGACTGATATCTGAAGTTAATGTTTATTAATATAAAATGTATTTGACGCGAACTCTTGGAGATCGCTGGCAATTATAATGGAAGTTTACCAAAAATATGAAATTTATTTATTTGACACGAAAGCCCTGACACACTTTTCAAGTTATTTTATATAAAATGAAAATGTTTTTATTTGACACAAACCGCCTGCGATTGCTGACTGATGTCTGAAATTAATGTTTATTAATATAAAATGTATTTGACGCGAACTCCTGGAGATCGTTGGCAAGTATAATGTAACTTTACCAAAAATATGAAATGTATTTATTTGACAGGATAGCCCTGACACACTTTTCAAGTTCTTATATAAAAAGAAAATGTTTTTTATTTGACACAAACTGCCTTCGATTGCTGACTGATATCTGAAGTTAATGTTTATTAATATAAAATGTATTTGACCCTAACTCAAGGAGATCGCTGGCACGTTTTATGTAACTTTACCAAAAATATGAAATGTATTTATTTGAAACCAGAGCCCTGACACATTTTTCAAGTAATTTTATATGGACAGAAAATGTTTTTATTTGACACAAACTGCCTGCGATTGCTGACTGGTATCTGAAGTTAATGTTTATTAATATAAAATGTATTTGACGCGAACTACTGGAGATCGCTAGCAAGTATAATGTAACCTTACCAAAAATATTTAATGTATTTATTTGAAACCAGAGCCCTGACACATTTTTCAAGTAATTTTATATGGACAGAAAATGTTTTTATTTGACACAAACTGCCTTCGATTGCTGACTGATATCTGAAGCTAATGTTTATTAATATAAAATGTATTTGACGCGAACTCCTGGAGATCGCTGGCAAGTATAATGGAAGTTTACCAAAAATATGAAATGTATTTATTTGATCCGAAACCCTGACACACTTTTCAAGTTATTTTATATGGACAGAAAATGTTTTTTATTTGACACAAACTGCCTTCGATTGCTGACTGATATCTGAAGCTAATGTTTATTAATATAAAATGTATTTGACGCGAACTCCTGGAGATCGCTGGCAGGTATAATGGAAGTTTACCAAAAATATGAAATTTATTTATTTCACACAAAAGCCCTGACACACTTTTCAAGTTATTTTATATAAAATGAAAATGTTTTTATTTGACACAAACCGCCTGCGATTGCTGACTGATATCTGAAGTTAATGTTTATTAATATAAAATGTATTTGACGCGAACTCCTGGAGATCGCTGGCAAGTATAATGTAACTTTACCAAAAATATGAAATGTATTTATTTGACAGGAAAGCCCTGACACACTTTTCAAGTTCTTTTATATAAAATGAAAATGTTTTTTATTTGAGACAAACTGCCTGCGATTGATGACTGATAACTGAAGTTAATGTTTATTAATATAAAATGTATTTGACGCGAACTCCTGGAGATCGTTGGCAAGTATAATGTAACTTTACCAAAAATATGAAATGTATTTATTTGACAGGATAGCCCTGACACACTTTTCAAGTTCTTATATAAAAAGAAAATGTTTTTTATTTGACACAAACTGCCTTCGATTGCTGACTGATATCTGAAGTTAATGTTTATTAATATAAAATGTATTTGACCCTAACTCAAGGAGATCGCTGGCACGTTTTATGTAACTTTACCAAAAATATGAAATGTATTTATTTGAAACCAGAGCCCTGACACATTTTTCAAGTAATTTTATATATGGACAGAAAATGTTTTATTTGACACAAACTACCTCACGATTGCTGACTGGTATCTGAAGTTAATGTTTATTAATATAAAATGTATTTGGCGAACTACTGGAGATAAGCTAGCAAGTATAATCTTAACCTTACCAAAATATTTAATGTGTATTTATTTGACACCAAAGCCCTGACACATTTTTCAAGCTATTTTATATAAAAAGAAAACGTTTTTATTTGACACAAACTGCCTGCGATTGCTGACTAGTATCTGAAGTTAATGTTTATTAATATAAAATGTATTTGACGCCAACTCCTGGAGATCGCTGGCAAGTATAATATAACCTTACCAAAATACGTTTTTTTTTTTACACCAAAGCCCTGACACACTTTTCAAGTTATTTTATATGGACAGAAAATGTTTTTTATTTGACAGAAACTGCCTGCGATTGCTGACTGATATCTGAAGTTAATGCTTATTAATATAAAATGTATTTGACGAGAACTCCTGGAGATCGCTGACAAGTATAATTGAAGTTTACCAAAAATATGAAATGTATTTATTTGACACCAAAGCCCTGACACACTTTTCAAGTTATTTTATATGGACAGAAAATGTTTTTTATTTGACAGAAACTGCCTGCGATTGCTGACTGATATCTGAAGTTAATGATTATTAGTATAAAATGTATTTGACGCCAGCTCCTGGAGATCGCTGGCAAGTATAATGGAAGTTTACCAAAAATATGAGTGGCTATTTGAGTCAAAGCCTGAAGCCACACTTTTCAAAGTTATTTTATATGGACAAGAAATGTTTTTATTGACACAAACTGCAGCCGATTGCTGACTGATATCTGGAAGCTAATGTTTATTAATATAAAATGTATTTGGCCTTGAACTCCTGGAGATGCTTGGGTATAATGGAAGTTTACCAAAATATGAAATTTATTTATTTCACACAAAACCCTGACACACTTTTCAAGTTATTTTATATAAAATGAAAATGTTTTTTATTTAACCTAAACTGCCTGCGATTGCTGACTGATATCTGAAGTTAATGTTTATTAATATAAAATGTATTTGACGCTAACTCCTGGAGATCGCTGGCAAGTATAATGTAACTTTACCAAAAATATGAAATGTATTTATTTGACAGGAAAGCCCTGACACACTTTTCAAGTTCTTTTATATAAAATGAAAATGTTTTTTATTTGAGACAAACTGCCTGCGATTGATGACTGATATCTGAAGTTAATGTTTATTAATATAAAATGTATTTGACGCGAACTCCTGGAGATCGCTGGCAAGTATAATGGAAGTTTACCAAAAATATGAAATGTATTTATTTGACACGAAAGCCCTGACACACTTTTCAAGTTATTTTATATAAAATGAAAATGTTTTTATTTGACACAAACCGCCTGCGATTGCTGACTGATATCTGAAGTTAATGTTTATTAATATAAAATGTATTTGACGCGAACTCCTGGAGATCGCTGGCAAGTATAATGTAACTTTACCAAAAATATGAAATGTATTTATTTGACAGGAAAGCCCTGACACACTTTTCAAGTAATTTTATATTGACAGAAAATGTTTTTATTTGACACAAACTGCCTGCGATTGCTGACTGGTATCTGAAGTTAATGTTTATTAATATAAAATGTATTTGACGCGAACTACTGGAGATCGCTAGCAAGTAACCTTACCAAAAATATTTAATGTATTTATTTGAAACCAAAGCCCTGAGACACTTTTCAAGTAATTTTATATGGACAGAAAATGTTTTTATTTGACACAAACTGCCTTCGATTGCTGACTGATATCTGAAGCTAGTGTTTATTAATATAAAATGTATTTGACGCGAACTCCTGGAGATCGCTGGCAAGTATAATGGAAGATTACCAAAAATATGAAATGTATTTATTTGACCTGAAACCCTGACACACTTTTCAAGTTATTTTATATGGACAGAAAAGGTTTTTATTTGACACAAACTGCCTGCGATTGCTGACTGATATCTGAAGCTTATGTTTATTAATATAAAATGTATTCGATGCTAACTCAAGGAGATCGCTGGCACGTTTTATGTAACCTTACCAAAAATATGAAATGTATTTATATGACACGAAAGCCCTGACACACTTTTCAAGTTATTTTATATAAAATAAAAATGTTTTTTATTTGACACAAACTGCCTGCGATTGCTGACTGATATCTGAAGTTAATGTTTATTAATATAAAATTTATTTGAGCGAACTGCTGGAGATCGCTGGCAAGTATAATGGAAGAGCTTACCAAAAATATGAAATTTATTTATTTCACACCAAAGCCCTGAAACACTTTTCAAGTTATTTTATATGGACAGAAAATGTTTTTTATTTGACACAAACTGCCTGCGACTGCTGACTGATGTCTCAAGTTAATGTTTATTAATATAAAATGTATTTGACGCGAGCTCCTGGAGATCGCTGGCAAGTATAATGGAAGAGCTTACCAAAAATATGAAATTTATTTATTTGACACCAAAGCCCTGACACACTTTTCAAGTTATTTTATATGGACAGAAATGTTTTTTATTTGACACAAACTGCCTGCGATTGATGACTGATATCTGAAGTTAATGTTTATTAATATAAAATGTATTTGACGCTAACTCATGGAGATCGCTGGCACGTTTTATGTAGCCTTACCAAAATATGAAATATATTTATTTGACACGAAAGCCCTGACACACTTTTCAAGTTATTTTATATAAAATGAAAATGTTTTTATTCGACATAAACTGCCTGCGATTGCTCACTGATATCTGAAGTTAATGTTTATTAATATAAAATGTATTTGACGCAAACTCCTGGAGATGGCTGGCAAATATAATGGAAGTTTACCAAAAATATGAAATGTATTTATTTGATCCGAAACCCTGACACACTTTTCAAGTTATTTTATATGGACAGAAAATGTTTTTTATTTGACACAAACTGCCTTCGATTGCTGACTGATATCTGAAGCTAATGTTTATTAATATAAAATGTATTTGACGCGAACTCCTGGAGATCGCTGGCAAGTATAATGGAAGATTACCCAAAATATGAAATGTATTTATTTGACCCGAAACCCTGACACACTTTTCAAGTTATTTTATATGGACAGAAAATGTTTTTTATTTGACACAAACTGCCTGCGATTGCTGACTGATATCTGAAGTTAATGTTCATTAATATAAAATGTATTCGACGCTAACTCAAGGAGATCGCTGGCAGGTTTTATGTAACCTTACCAAAAACATGAAATGTATTTATTTGACACGAAAGCCCTGACTGTCACGTACGGGTCAGAGAAATGAGGTGAGGGTCCAAAATGCAGGGAACGAATTTTTAATTACACAAAACACAAATAAACATAAACCAAAAGGCCAACACGGCACAACAAAACTGGAAACACAGAACAAAACCAAACCGAACCGAAACACACACGAAGACCATAGACAATGCAGACCTGAACAGGAGTGAGAAGGGAGAGTTCTTATACAATAGTCCAGAGTGTGAACAGCTGTGAGTGTAATCAGTGCAAATGACAAGACAGACGTGAACAATCAGGGGAGTGCAGTGCAAGGGGAACAGCGACCTCGAGAGGCTGAGGGAAGACCCACAGCCCCGATCATGACACTGACACACTTTTCAAGTTATTTTATATAAAATGAAAATGTTTTTATTTGACACAAACTGCCTGCGATTGCTGACTGATATCTGAAGTTAATGTTTATTAATATAAAATGTATTTGACGCGGGCTCCTGGAGATCGCTGGCAAGTATAATGGAAGTTTACCAAAAATATGAAATGTATTTATTTGACACGAAAGCACTGACACACTTT
>VONZ01004081.1:0-13097 GCA_012976165.1 Labeo catla | reverse complement strand
TAAACAAAACAATAATTACTGTTAATGATTATCAATATATTTTACAGAAAACTGCAGCATGACGTGTTAACATGCAAGGAGGCCTAACTATAAATATTTAGAAACGTATAAAGATTTATTATAATATGATTAAAAATCTTATGCTTTCACTGAGGGAGAGGAAAAGGTCTCCTCTACACTGAAGAAAAAAAATGTAGATGTATTCCTGTTTTTACCCAAAATACAAGAGCATTAGTGAGAGCACACATGTAATATAATGTTTCATTCATACAATCCCTAATGCTTTTGCGTAGTGGAATAAAACTCAGAGATGTTTTAACTCAGTGGTTCTCAAACTTTTTATACCAAGTGCCACCTCAGAAAATATTTGTGTCTCCAAGTGCCACCATAATGACCAACATTAAAATACAGTAGCGTAGTAGGCCTAACTATTCCGCTACAGCTCTGCACAGTTAAAAAACGAGGCAGTTTTATTCCTAATAAGAACATATGTTTTTTTGTCAGCCACGTTAACATTGTAAATAGTTTGAACATTATCACTGCACTGTGCATACAAACAGGTAATTAAAATCTTACATAACAATAATGTGTTAAAAAAAATGAATAATAATAATAAAAAATTCAAATAAAGATTAAATTAAAATGTATTCCCCTGGTTTCACAGACAAGGCTTAAACCTAGTCCCAGATTAAAATGCAAGTCTGAGCTGTTTCAACTGAAAGAAACTTGCACTGACTCATCTTGAAATACTGTAGGTTAGTGGCCTTGTTTTGTCTCAAGATGCAAACCAGTAATGTCTTTTATAAGGCATGTTTATAAAAACTATTTTATTTTATTATTTTTTTTTACATTTAAGTACAGTACAGTTTTTATTTAACTTAGGTACAACACATTATCATTATGTAAGTTTTTTTATTTACCTGTTTGTAAGCACAGTGCAGTGATAATGTTCAAACTGTGTATTTACAAAGTGGCTGACAAAAATTCTTATTAGGAATAAAACTGCCTCGTTTTTTAACTGTGCAGAGCTGTAGCGGAATAGTTAGGCCTACTGCGCTACTGTATTTTAACCCTTATGCGGTCTCAATTTTGGGTTGTACACTCATGGTCTTTGGGGTCTCTAGAGACCCCACGCAACAAAATTTAATTTTGTAACAAAATAATAGTTTTTTTTCTAAAACAAATTTAATTTTTCTGTTCATTAATGTTTTTACTACATTTGTGCTGTTTTCGGAGGATTTATTAGGATTTTTTAAATTTATATAAATTAATAAATAAAACTTTTTTTTTAATATGGGCAAAAATCTTACACCAAACCATGTCAAATTATCCATGTTATCCCATGAATGAAAGTTAAAAATGTGGGTCCTTTATAAAGTGAATTTTACACAAAAATCTGTTTTTGTATAAAAACCTAATAAAAAAATATGTATTTATTAATTTATATAAATTTTTAAAAATATCATAAATCCTCCGAAAATGGCACAAATGTAGTAAAAACATTAATAAACAGGAAAATAATATTTGTTAAAAAAAAAACAAAAAACTATTACTTTGTTACAAAATTAAATTTTGTTGCGTGGGGTTTCTAGAGACCCCAAAGACCATGAGTGCGACTGTTTTTTTTTTAACACTAACATAAAATCAAGATATCACTCCAATTTTTTATTTTATTTGTAGATCTAGAAAGTGCTGACAGTTTTACAAAGCCTCATGTCATTTTGACAAAGAGAACATTTTTTAAAAATTTAGCAAAAGTCATTTGCGGGTCAAAAAGACCCCGAAGACCGCATAAGGGTTTTAATGTTGGTCATTATGGTGGCACTTGGAGAGACAAATATTTTCTAAGGTGGCACTTGGTATAAAAAGTTTGAGAACCACTGAGTTAAAACATCTCTGAGTTTTATTCCACTATGCAAAAGCATTAGGGATTTCCTGTATCTGTATGTCATTTTATTCTTTGTCATTTTTGTCTGAAAACCTTTCTTGTTACAGTTCAGATTTTGTTGTTACGGTTTAGATTTTGGAATTCACTTAATACTGCCTCTCAGAATAGTCTCTCCAAATGAAGTCTTGTTACACATTAGTGCTATTTTTAAATTATTTGAAATGAAAGAATGATAGAGAGATTAAAGTGAAGTTGTGGTAGAAATGGAATCCAAGCGATATCTTTCCAGACCTGGAAAAAAGATGTTTTGACTGCTATATACATAATATTTATTGCTGTAGTACTTGTTTTATACATGCAATGATGCCCATGATCAGACTTTGATCAGGGTTTGGACTGTGGACTTTTGTTTCCACATTTTTCCTCCAGCCTTAGTTCCTGTTTTCCTCATTTGGTCATTTTTCCTGTTCTTGTTTAGCTTGATTGTTAATTAGCCCTCACCTTTTTCTGTTCTCACTGATTACGTTCCCTGTGTTTATAAGCCTGGTGATTTCCTCAATTTCCTTGTCTTGTCTGGTGCTCTTCGTTTCGGAGTCACACTTGTGCTCTTCGCGGTCAGAAGTGACCGGACACCTGTAACGCATCTTGTAATTTTTTTTCAGTAAAACCATTCGATTTCATTTTTGTTTAATAATAGTTTTTTATTTTTTATTTTGCATTTTGAGAGGGTTTTGTGGTAATAATTAATATTTATGCTGTAATTAATATCCATTTTTTTGCCATTGAGAATAATTAAAATTATTATTATTTTTTTTTAATTATTATTTTTTAATTAATGCAGTATTTCAGGTTAAAATAGAGACTCAGCCATTCAACACTAATTTTTGAAGGCAGATTAGCGCCATTTGGTTGTAAAAAACGAGAAAAACATCTGTAATGGCAGGTGTAACTTGATGCCTGTATAGTTCTCTACAGAGCAGCTTGTGAATTGCCTAGTTGTTTTTAGACAATTGATTCAGCATTTTTATTAGGTGGAATAGTTGAACATACATTTAAACAATCTCAAAGACTATTTCTTATCCAGTTTGGGATAGTTTTTTGTTATAAATATGATTTGAAGTGTTCATTTTTTGTATTATGATTACAGTCAAACCTAAACATTGTGCTAGAAAGAGAACACAAGGAAGTATTTGTTACCCATTTTTTTAATTCAGAATTTGTACTAAAAAAAATACAATTAATTCCTTTTTAACACTTTATGTTATCAATTATTAATGAACATTAAATTTTGTGCAAAAGTCAAACAGTATAAGGAAACAGCAATAATAAAAAGCTATAGTAAATAAAAAAAGAAACTACTATATTAACTATATACAATATTTATGCTAATGCTATGTTTTCTAGTTACTATATTTATAATTATATACTACATATAATAACTACTATAATAACCATATGTTAACTATATACTGTACTAACTCTACAGTAGATAACTACTTGTGATTGTAGCAGAGGTCACAGATTATAATGCAGTGTCTTTTGCAAATGAAATTTTTTAAGCAAGTTGTGAAACAAACGATGCATGACCTTCAGGAACATATCGCCATGTGATTATTATTATTATTATTATTATTATTATTTTTTACTTCTTATGCTCTTGACACAAAACTCCTTCAAAATAATGAAAAAAAAACGCTCAAAACAATGTAATGGAACAAGCCTGAGCTTCCAAATGCACAGTTCATAGGTGTGTGTGTGTGTGTGTGTGTTTATGAATGTGTATGTTTTAGAGTAACACCCCTTCACTGTTGTGAGCTTTCCCTGAATTATGACTGAGTTATTGAAAGGATTTTACATATTCTCAAAACTCTGCTCTGTTTACAGACACCGTAGTTCATAGGTGTGTTTGTGTGTGTGTGTGTGTGTGTGCACGTCTGTGTGTGAGTGGATGTGTCTACATCAGTGTCACCCCTTCACTTTTTTCAGCGTTGCAGCTGATTTGTAGATTGTATACATAGAAACTCTCTGAATTTGTGTATGCAAGAGAGTGTGTGTCTTTTGCACTCTGGATATGTAATTTTTTTTTATTTTACATATTCTCAATTTGCTGTGTTACAGTTCATTTGTGCGTGTGTGTGGATGTGTGAGAAAGAGACAGAAAAATTCTCTAAATTTTTGTATTTTTGTCGATTTCCCATTCATTTCCTGTGGTCGGTCATTTTTGACCAAAGAGCACAAGTTTTTTGTTTTTTTTTGGAATCGTGCCCTCATTTTTTATGTGTGTTCACATTCCAAATGCCATAAAAGTCACTGAATTTGGTACCGTTCTGATGAAGCTGTGATTTTTTTTGAAAAATTCAAAACCGAAAATGTTTTGGTCAAAAGTGACCGAAGAGAGGTGTGTATATAATGTGTGTGTGTGTGTGTGTGTGTGAATGGGTGTGTTTATGAATGGGTGTGTTTTAGAGTGTCACCCCTTCACTGCTGTGTACTTTTTTTCAGCATTGTGGAGGATTTGTAGATTGTACACACAAAAATTCTCTGAATATTTGTATTTTTGTCGATTTCCCATTCATTTCCTATGGTCGGTCATTTTAGACCGAAGAGCACAAGTGTGACTATTTTTTTTACGACCACTTAGCCTGCTTGAATCATGCTCTCAATTTTTTTTTGTGTTGACATTCCAAATGGCATAAAAGTCACAGTTTTTCATACCATTCCGATGAAGCTGTGATATTTAAATTTTTAAAACTGAAAAATTTTCGGTCAAAAGTGACCGAAGAGCACCAGAGGGTATGGGCAGTTATCTCCTGTGTTCACTTTTGGCTATATTAAAAGATTCTATTTTGGATTACCCCTTTGCTGATGCTTCATCCTACATACCCGTGATACCCGGATCCAAAGTCTAATGCAATGAAGGTTTTTTTTTTTTTCTCCATCAATCAATCCTTAAAAGCAAGCAAAATAGCCTGCATTTCTTATCATTTATGAATAGTAGTAGGCCTATGTTTATTTTGTTTATGCTCTGTTTATTTGATTTAGTTTCCTTCATATTCATTTGTGTTGCATGTGTAGTGCTCACTTTCACTACTTTTTTTTTTTATTTAACTATTTTTGCATACATGTTCGTTGAATGTGTTAGAATTAATACACATTCACACTTAAATATTAAAATAGGCATGTAATGTGCATTCTCTTCACTCGTCAAATTTCTTTAACAGTTTTTTTTACACTATAGTGGGGCCCATTTTCATTATCTTCCCTGGTTATTCCCCTTACCAACTGTTGATTTTTAGTATACAGCAGGAATTGAAAGACAACTTTAATCAACTTCCGATATGGTTTATATGTGACTGTGTTGGTGGAATGATGTACACGGAGTCAGGTAGCTGGTCACTCAGAGCTTCTTTTTTATTGTCCTGCATAGACACATCTGGGATAAACAGGACCATAAGTTGGTTAAATTGTAGCCTGTAGATGATGCATGACAGTCAGCAGCAAGGCTTTGTGAGACTGCTGCACTTACATTTTTTTCTGAGTAGACGTGAACATATAGTGGACATAAAACTGAATAAAACATACATAACTGTACTTTTCCTTCTCAATTCTCATTGAATCACATTAGTACAGTGAAACTAAACTCAAGTGACCAATATTTTACATTTTGTTTAGTAGGAAAGAGATAGAACGGGAAACTGCAACTTTTGCATGACGCAACATGTAGTTCAGCACATGCGTGTGTGCAGCACGTGTGCTAATGCTAGCGGCTAACAATTTACATACAAAACATGTCACAAACTGAATAACACACATACCTGGGATAAACAGGACCATAAGTTGGTTAAATTGTAGCTTGTAGATTATGCATGACAGTCTTAAATGAAATAGAGTTTTAGAGTTTACAAGCAAGCTAATACACACACTCTTTGTTTTTCGTCACAATTAACACATCAGAGATTCTACTAAAAGGACTAGGAGCTGACAGACAAACATAATAATCATGTGTAACATAAAAGTTCAGCTTTGTGCTTGAAAACTATCCAAACCCAGTTAATTAGACAAGAGCGATCATCTAAGCAGCTTACCAGCAGCAAGGCTTCGTGAGACTGCTGCCGATTACATAGCACCGCCCCCTAATACAGTGGGGGTTCTAAGATTTTTCTGTAACAGGGGCCATTAAGGGGCCACATGTTACATTCAGGGGCCAAGTACAGTGTACATTCAAGCACACAAAATAATTTATTCAGTACGGTGCAAATACATTTCGGCAGTCATTCCTTTTTCAAACGCTCTAATAAAAAATTATGAGCCAGTAAAGTTCTTAATGATTTTTTTCATTTATTTATACTGTGTCCTTTAGGACACAATGCATAAATCACACACACACACACACACACACACACACTAAAGTACATCACAGCGATTAATTAATCAAATACAATACAATTTACAGTGTGGATATATTTATACCTCCCAGCTTAAACATCTCATACAGTACAATCTAATAAGGTAAAGTGCAGCAGAGCACAGCAAATTCAGAACAAACAAAAGAGGTATTTTAACATGTACGTATGTTACCATAATGTTTCCAAATACAATACAATTTACAGTGTGGATATATTTACCTAAACATTTGTTTCTTATTTCTCATCTTTTTCACATATTGTCAGAACAACAGATTGCAATTTAAGCCCTTTTTTGATGAGATAAACAATTTCGTACGTGCAAAGCAGCATTAACATACTGTAGGAGCAACAACTTGCACCTCCCAGCTTAAACGTCTCTCTCTCTATATCTTTCTCTCACTCAATTTCTTTCACTTGCTCATTCACACATACACCTCAAAAAAGAAGAATTCTCCGATTGCTATGCTTGGAGCTGAAACGCCTGACAAATTCATCCAAATCTAATGACCTGGCCCGTCGGGATTCAACGCTTAGGACAATTTTTTTCATGCTCACTATATCTGCCAAACACGATAGTTAACATTATCACACAAAGGTCTAATTACATACGGTTAGTGCATGCAAAAACTCTAAAGCTAGCGCCACAGACGTTTGACAGTTCCTCCAGTTTTTCGCGATCGCTGAATACAACGCAAAATCAACAAAATGTTGAATTTTTTTGCGATCCTGAATAATTCCTAATTTAACCGCAAAATAATCACAAAAAAGAAAAAGACCTCACAAAACATTAAATTATAAATCAACCAATTGAAATATCTCTAGTTTAATTAAAGTTTCACTGCATTTTTACGTGAATACAGATGTTGTATTAAATAAAAAAGCTTTATGCATTTTGTTTGTGATTTGTGTCGTACGACTATTGTGCATCTGACATAATACTATTATGGTAAATGTGATGTCCTAATTATAAAATATAAAAATCGCAAATTTTTTCACAAATTTCTGGAAATTACCACCACAAAATCAGTCATTTTGATTGCAAAAATCACACAAAAAAATCGTGAAATCCTGGAGGGACTGGTTTGATAAAGTTAACTACAGAATCTTTGCTAGCGCTATCTTAGCAAAAACATGTTAACATTGCTTACAAGTTTATTGGTTTACTTCGACAGTGCTTCCAGTCCCACTAAACATTGGACGTCGGATAGACGTGCAGATCATGTCTATATTGGGTCCGTCGGTCCATGACCAATTATGGACATCTATTCGACGTCCAAACTAGGTCCACTATTTGGACGTCCAACCATGACCCAACTTGGACGTCATTTTGACGTTCAACATTTGACCTAATCTGGCTTATTTTTTTTGGACGTCATTTGGACGTCTATGGCAGTTGCAGTAAATGTGTTTTACAAAACAGAGCCTATCAACATGATTATATATATGAATACAGATTATTTATAAACAAACAAGATTTATTATCTGTATTACTATTTATTTATTTGGTAGCCCATATGTTTTTTTTTTTTGTTGTTTGTTTGTTTTACATTTTCCTGTTTTCCTTTAACAGTTTTTATTTTATTTAAAGTAGCCTATAATCAAGTTATTTATTTTTTTATTTTATATTGTATTATATATATATATATATATATTATATTTATATGAATTTATATATTTTATATTAAAAAAAATCATGGTAGCCTAGCCTATCCACCTTATTCCTATCTTAAAAAGAACCAACAGCTGCAAAAAAGTCAAGGACAGACAGCTCTCTATCAAGCTAGGCAACAATATAAGTTCTTTGCTCAAGGAGGATTTCAACCAGGCAAAAACCAGTCAGCATCACTCTGATTGGCTGAAACGAGCACATCATCATAAACGCCACTCTGATTGGCCGAGGCAAGACGAGGCATTTGGCGGCTTGGCGCGAGTCAGAGCCGTAGTGTTCTGGACGGCACAGGTCTTCAGATCACTGGTGAACCCGTTTCCTAGAAATTGAAGGTAAGTTCGGTCAGCATTTATTTCAATGGCCATGTGTACGTATAGTCTTTGGCGTTATTGTCTTACAATAAAGCTGCGAATGGTCAAGGGTCACAGCACGCATTTTTTCGTCTTACATTAGCTTGTTACTTGTGCTAGCTACGGGGTTTACAGATAATGCAAGGTTGGTTGATGTTACCGTCTCTTAGTCACTTTAATCGTTCATGAAATTAACATTATACGTTTTATTGTAAATCATAAGGTGTTTTGTCTCTGATACTACAGAAACGAACACTATAGGACAGGGTTCCTCAAATCTTGCCCTGGAGGTCCAATGCACTGCAGAGTTTAGCTCCAACCCTAATCAAACACACCTACCTGTGATTTTTCTAATAATTCTGAAAACACTGATCTAACACTAAAACACTAAATCTGTTAAGTTTCATTATTTGATAAATTCTAAAAAAGATTTTTTTGTGGTGCAGATGCAGTGACAGAGACTGGGAGATGGGCCTTTCCATTGCCTTGCGGTGGTAAGTATTGATCTATTGGCAGTGGAGAAGGCATTTTTAATAGTACCACCTTCTCTCTTCCTGCACTGTTCTCTCTGTCCGCAGAAACTGCTTTTCACTTATAGCCGTGGCTTGGTTTCTATCATGTCAGATGATTACATTTCTTTGGACTTTTGTTTCTTTCTCCAACACTGCTGTACTAATAACAAACACTGAAGCTGAGTACAAAAACAATTGTGAGCTAGCTAACCTTGCTATTCTAATTAGAGCATTGTAATCATCAACAAATGTGTTTATTTATTTCAGTGTTCCAGAAAAAGGTCCTGAGCCTACTGGTCGACATCCGCCATCGCCTCAAGGAAACGCAGCCTGCCTCTTCAGCTGTCCATATAGACAGGATGGACACCATGGAGGACTTTGAGTTACAGGAGCAAAGCCTGTCTGATGCACAGGCCTTTGATACCCTGGTAGGTTTTACAAGCCTTAAAGTAATGGATAGCCTAGAATAAAATAATACAGTGCACTCGCACACTGTTAGATCCCTCTGAGAAGTGACAGTCAAGTTTATTATGGACTTATTCCAACAGGTGCTGCAAATTTCAAGAATTGGTGGGCGGAACACCAAGGACTGTGCCCACAAAGTTTTGGACAGGTATCTACAACATTTTTTTTGCATGTTCTCATTTGGCTTCTTTCTGAGCATGTCCGAATAGGTGACAATTAAATGAAAATACAAGTTCACAACCAAATGCATTGTGAGATAGACCAGCTGTGCTTGACAAAGAGATAAGTACACCACGTTCCGAATTATGCAAGTTGAAATTGTGGTCATATTTTTTTTTACAAGAACATTTTACCAATCCCAAACCACATCAATCTTAATAACTTCTATTGATTTTGTATTTAATCATATATAAGTGATATATAATTGTCCAGGAATGCTGAAAGTCAGAAACTCCTTATATTGGGTGTGCCAAATTATTAGGCAAGTTTTCTTTTTCCAGATAAAATGAGCCAAAATAGAGACTGAACTCAGACTAAAAGTTAAAAAATGATTAAATGCCCATGAGAAGGATGCAAAACTAATGCAATAATCGAATTAGCAAAGTTAAGTAATGACCACTGGGCAGCGAAATGCTCATTGGGTCAGCAGAGTCAGAAAAAACAGGTGGAGAAGAAAAGACACATGTTAACTGCAAAAGAATTAGGAATTTTTGTCAAGAATTAGGTGAGAAACCATCAGGAACCATTTAGTCTCCAGCACCATCATTTTCCAGAACTGCAACCTTCCTGAAGTCTCCACAAGTGCAATGTGTCAGGTTCTCAGAGACTTTGTTTGGGTACAAAATCCAAAAAATGACCCTCACTTAATAAGAATAACATGCTGAAGTGTTGTGAAATCCATTAAGACTGATTTCTCATAGGCTTTATGGACAGATAAATTGTGAGTGACTCTTAAAGGAACAGCATCACATCCTCTTGAACCACTGTCTGAAGAATTGATCTTCCAGAATCTGGCAGTAGGTTTGGGGAGCTCATTTTTTAATTCATCTCCTATCCTGAAACATCTATCTTGCAGAGATTGACTAATATGAGCTCCTAAAACCTACTGCCAGATTCTGGAAGATCAATTCTTCAGACAGTGGTTCAAGAGAATGTGATGCTGTTCCTTTAAGAGACACTTCAGCATGTTATTCTTATTAAGTGAGGGTCATTTTTTGGATTTTGTACCCAGGAAAGTATCTGAGAAGCTGACACATTGCACTTGTGGAGACTTCAGGAAGGTTGCAGTTCTGGAAAATGATGGTGCTGGAGACTAAATAGTTCCTGATGGTTTCTCACCTAATTCTTGACATTAATTCTTAATTCTTTTGCAGTTAACATGTGTCTTTTCTTCTCCACCTGTTTTTTCTGACTCTGCTGACCCAATGAGAATTTTGCTGCCCAATGGTCATTCCTTAACTTTTATTCTGAGTTCAGTCTCTTTTTAGGCTCATTTTATCTGGAAAAAGAAAACTTGCCTAATAATTTGGCACACCTGAATATAAGAAGTTTCTGACTTTCAGCATTCCTGGACATTTATATATCACTTATATATGATTAAATACAAAATCAATAGAAGTTATTAAGATTGATGTGGCTTGGGATTGGTAAAATGTTCTTGTAAAAAAAATATGACCAGAATTTTAACTTGCATAATAATTTGGAACGCAGTGTAGAGGGATGAAAGGAGGACCACCCTAGGGGACACTGATCAAGTAGTGTAAAGGATTAATTGCATGTGAAATGTTGTTCCTACATACAGTGTTATGCCTAAGTTTAGACACCCATGCTAAAGTTGTCTAAAAAGAGGAATAAAAAAAAAAGTCATCTTTTGGAAATTGGTCTTAATGCCTTAATTTAAAAAAAGAGGAAAACTCCAACCTTTAAGGACACCATTTTTCTTTGTGAATGAATATGTATCGTAAATAAAGAAATTTTCTTCCTTAAAATACAGGGTGCATAAGTCAGGACACCCCTATGTTAAATTCCCATAGAGACACATACCTAGAGATTGGCATGGTTTTATTTCAGTTAGCCTAATAGCTGGTTTGATTTGCATTAAGAGATGATCTTATGGAAAGTTCCCTTATGCCAATCTCTAGGTATGGTGAAGGTTATGTGATAATGTGGGGTGATTTTAATTCCAAAGGCCAAAGGAACTTTAGCAGGATGCAGACTATCCTGGATCCATGAAATAACTGCCCTTTAAAAATAAAAATCTGCCTGTGTCTCTATGGGAATTTAACATAGGGGTGTCCTGACTTATGCACCCTGTATTTTAAGGAAGAACATTTATTTATTTAGGATACATATTCATTCACAAAGAAAAATGGTTTCCTTAAAGGTTGGACTTCTCCTAATTTTTTTATTTTTTATTTAAGGCATTAAGATCAATTTCCAAAAGATAATATATATATTTTTTTTTATCTTTTTAGGAAACTTTAGCATGGGTGTCTAAACTTATGCATAGCACTGTATATCCTTCACATTAATGTATTGAAATTTATTTTTCTTTAGGCTCTTTACCAACAGCCTCATGGCCAAATTTCATTTGAAGGGCAAGGGGAAAAGGGGGAAGCGCCCTTTAGAGGGTACAAAGGTTTATAGAGCAATACAAGGTAAGCCCAAGTTTCATGTTGACCAGTCTATAAATAATAACTTTGGACAAAACATTTCCTTCCCTTCTGACTTTTTAAAAAAAAAGCCAATTATCTATCTTGATAGATAGACTATTCATGCACAAGAGGTGTTACAGCATTAAGAAAGAAACAAAAGCAAAGTTGAAAGTAAAAGATGGTAAATAGTCACAATTCTCAAAATATTATTCTCCTCTCATGGCACAAAGGTGAGTCATTGTTACAAGAATGACTTCCTGTGGTGGTCCTTATTACATTGAAGCTGAAGCAGCCTCCAACTGAACAGTCTGCTCTCTGACAAGTAGAACATGTAGTGGATGTTGTATTATCCAGAATATAAAACACTTTTTGTGCAAAACTTTTCTCAATAATAATTTCTATGGAGTCCAATGTGTTTCCAAGCACAGAACCAGCTTTTGTAAATTGCACTAAGCACAACAGGCTGATTAAAACACTGTTAACATTCTAATGCACACATTAAACAATGTAAGCTTTCTCAAAAAGTACAGTCTGCTTGGTCTTGTAGACAGCCTAATTGTTACAGTTAACAGTTGTGGGAGATGGCTTTGCATTAATCCAGTATTGGTAGTGGATGCACAGGAAATATATTTTTGCTTACACATGTGGGGACTTGACTGTATGACTGCAGATTGCATTTGAATATATTTAAGTCATTTATCTATTTCTGCTTGTGCAGAGGGGATCATGAAATCCGATAAAGCAGCCACTGAGGAGTTCATCAAGGGGAGCGTGTCTGAGCCCCTCAAACATGCGCCACAGAGAACAGGAGGTGGAGGATTTTCAATGCCCTGATGAGCCTAGTAGTCCAATACAATTTGTTTGATGCCGTTCAATGCATATTGTTTTTTTTTTTTTTTTAATAAAGTTTGAAAAAGCGATATTGAATTGTGATTTATTTGAATGTGTATAACTATACTGTTGTATGTATGTATGTATGTATGTATGTATGTAGTCCCATGTTTCCCAGAGGGTGGAGGACATGTTTTCTGTGCCAGTTAATTTTCCTGTAGCTTAGTTTGACTTAGCAGTTAGTTTGAACTGGAAATGCATTACACCTTTGTATGCGTCTCAAGTTATCACCTGCTGCTGAGACAATCAAATGGAGTTTTTG
>VONZ01004080.1:0-13102 GCA_012976165.1 Labeo catla | reverse complement strand
TTCCAGGTTTCTGCCAAGTTTGGTGTTTGTGGCATTAAAGCCCTGGGACTAGTTAGAGATGAAGTCGGAATTTTTTTCTCAGACAATGGAAGTCTATGGGAAATATTCAACACTTAAAAATTCTTTATGGGAAAACTGTAAGTCTGATCAGTGTAAAAAGATATAGCAACAAACACGGAATTAGGGCCCAGGTCTCTGGCAACTTTGGGCCTTGTGGCATTAAAGCCCTAGGAGGAGTAGCGTTTGGAAAATTAAGTCTAAGAAGAATAATAATAATAATAACTAGAAACTAAAGTTAGTGAACTAACTTTGATGTTGGCTTGGAGAGCCAACCCGGGCAGCCTCGGGGCAAAAGAGCCAGAGCACTTGTGTGTCCGGCGTTCTTGAGCTGCCCCGCTGCGAAAATGCGGCCTTGCCATTTCATTTTCTAAAAAAAAAGCAGACTGGGCTATGACAACAGAGTTGGCTAGCTGAAAGTGAAACCGTATACAAATAAATATGTCTTTTAAAGCGTTTAAAAAAAAATATTCCAGCAATCCACCCATTAGAAAACATCAAGACATAAATTCAGGTGTTTGTGAGCTGAAGAATTATTTGTATTGTATTTTATATGCTTGTAATTGTTTTCCCTGTTTGCTATTTCAAAGTTCTGTCATCTAAATGAAACACTGTAAAAATAGTGTTTGAATTGAGATCTTGAAGGATAAGTTATCCTGTTGCCCCCTCTGGTGGACAACATTACCACTACTGCCTTCATCTTTGAATCATAGGTTCACTTGAGACATAAACGACTGTTTTCGATTATATTCGTTAAGCTATGATGTATTTTGAAATGATCTTGTCTGTGTTTGTCCGAGAGAAGTCTTTCTTATTGAGAGAAGAGGATGAATGCGTTCCGGGGCGCGATCGTCCAAGGCGCAACGCGTTGATGTGCATTTACATATAGAAAATCTAAAAAAACAGCAATTTTCCCCTTTTGAATATGTTCTTCTACTATTATTGTGTTGTATCGCTGGAGTTGTTTTATTTAAAAGCCTATAAAGCAGCTGCAAATGATGTAGATTAGTCAGCGAGGACTGAGAACAGCGAGCTCCAGCGCGTTGCTCTGCAAGTTCAACGAAAAACATCACAGGCATTTATAAGTGCTCATTTTTACTTTTTTAATATGTTCTTCTATTATTATTGTGTTCTATCGCTGGAGTGTTTTCATTTAAAAGCCTTTAAAACAGCTGTAAATGATGTAGATTAGTCAGCGAGGACTGAGAATAGCGAGCTGCAGCGCGTTGCTCTGCAAGTTCAACGAAAAATATCACAGGCATTTATAAGTGCTCATTTTAACCTTTTTAATATGTTCTTCTATTATTATTGTGTTGTATCGCTGGAGTGTTTTTATTTAAAAGCCTTTAAAAGCTTCAACTTATTTATTTTTCTGAGCACGGAAGCAGGGCAGCGATCAAGCTGCGGCGCGTTGTTGTGCATTTACACACAGAACACGTCAAAAGCATTCATTTTACCTCTTTAATATGTTCTTCTACTATTATTGTGTTGTATCGATGGAGTAGTTTTATATATAAGACTTTAAGACGTGCAAAATAAAGGCGTTTAATGAGGACGCTGCAGAGAGCTCGCAAGCTCCGTAACCCGAATTGACGGGTTCAGTTTTATATAAAACAGCTCACAAACGCCTGAATGTATGTCTTGATGTGTTCTTGTGGGTGGATTAAGTGAAATCGCTGGTTTATATTTTTTTAAAAACGCTTTAAAAGACGTCCAAATCATGTAGTTTTGTGAGCGCGTGCGGATAGCAATGGCTGATCGAAGCGGTCACAAATCTATGATGTTTTACACTCTTCTCTGGCCAGACAGTCATCATTCATGAGCCATGGACCTGATAATAATCAGATATGTTGGTTTAGCTTGTCAGTATGAATTAAATTCATGTATTTATTTGTATTTTTAACCGAGTTTAAAGTGAAAGTATGAGGACTCCGCCTCTGGTATTGCTCCTCTAGAGGGGGCATTTTTTCTCAGTCAATGTAAGTCTATGGGAAATATTTAATTTTTTGTACAAATTATTTATGGGAAAACTGTATGTCTGATCAGTCTAAAAAAGATACAGCAACAAAGCTAAAATTAGAGGCCAGGTTTCTGCCAAGTTTGGTGTTTGTGGCATTAAAGCCCTGGGACTAGTTAGAGATGAAGTCGGAATTTTTTTCTCAGACAATGGAAGTCTATGGGAAATATTCAACACGTAAAAATTATTTATGGGAAAACTGTAAGTCTGATCAGTCTAAAAAGATATAGCAACAAAGGAAAATTTTTATCCCAGGTCTCTGGGTGTTTAGAGACCGAATCCAAAGGCGAACTAACTTTGATGTTGGCTTGGAGAGCCAACCCGGGCAGCCTCGGGGCAAAAGAGCCAGAGCACTTGTGTGTCCGGCGTTCTTGAGCTGCCCCGCTGTGAAAATGCGGCCTTGCCATTTCATTTTCTAATAAAAAAGCAGACTAGGCTATGACAACAGGTTCAACAGAGTTGGCTAGCTGAATGTGAAACCATATACAAATAAATATGTCTTTTAAAGCGTTTAAAAAAAAATATTCCAGCAATCCACCCATTAGAAAACATCAAGACATAAATTCAGGTGTTTGTGAGCTGAAGAATTATTTGTATTGTATTATTTGTATTGTATTTTATATGCTTGTAATTGTTTTCCCCGTTTGCTATTTCAAAGTTCTGTCATCTAAATGAAACACTGTAAAAATAGTGTTTGAATTGAGATCTTGAAGGATAAGTTATCCTGTGGCCCCCTCTGGTGGACAACATTACCATTATTGCCTTCATCTCTGAATCATAGGTTCACTTGAGACATAAACGACTGTTTTCGATTATATTCCTTAAGCTATGATGTATTTTGAAATGATCTTGTCTGTGTTTGTCCGAGAGAAGTGTTTCTTATTGAGAGAACCGAGGATGAATGCGTTCTGGGGCGCGATCGTCCGAGCCGCAACGCGTTGATGTGCATTTAAATATAGAAAATCTAAAAAAACTGCAATTTTCCCCTTTTTAATATGTTCTTCTACTATTATTGTGTTATATCGCTGGAGTGTTTTTATTTAAAAGCCTTTAAAACAGCTGTAAATGATGTAGATTAGTGAGCACGGACTGAGAACAGCGAGCTGCAGCGCGTTGCTCTGCAAGTTCAACGAAAAATATCACAGGCATTTATAAGTGCTCATTTTAACCTTTTTAATATGTTCTTCTATTATTATTGTGTTGTATGGCTGGAGTGTTTTTATTTAAAAGCCTTTAAAAGCTTCAACTTATTTATTTTTCTGAGCACGGAAGCAGGGCAGCGATCAAGCTGCGGCGCGTTGTTGTGCATTTACACACAGAACACGTCAAAAGCATTCATTTTACCTCTTTAATATGTTCTTCTACTATTATTGTGTTGTATCGATGGAGTAGTTTTATATATAAGACTTTAAGACGTGCAAAATAAAGGCGTTTAATGAGGACGCTGCAGAGAGCTCGCAAGCTCCGTAACCCGAATTGACGGGTTCAGTTTTATATAAAACAGCTCACAAACGTCTGAATGTATGTCTTGATGTGTTCTTGTGGGTGGATTAAGTGAAATCGCTGGTTTATATTTTTTTTAAAAACGCTTTAAAAGACGTCCAAATCATGTAGTTTTGTGAGCGCGTGCGGATAGCAATGGCTGATCGAAGCGGTCACAAATCTATGATGTTTTACACTCTTCTCTGGCCAGACAGTCATCATTCATGAGCCATGGACCTGATAATAATCAGATATGTTGGTTTAGCTTGTCAGTATGAATTAAATTCATGTATTTATTTGTATTTTTAACCGAGTTTAAAGTGAAAGTATGAGGACTCCGCCTCTGGTATTGCTCCTCTAGAGGGGGCATTTTTTCTCAGTCAATGTAAGTCTATGGGAAATATTTAATTTTTTGTACAAATTATTTATGGGAAAACTGTATGTCTGATCAGTCTAAAAAAGATACAGCAACAAAGCTAAAATTAGCGCCCAGGTTTCTGCCAAGTTTGGTGTTTGTGGCATTAAAGCCCTGGGACTAGTTAGAGATGAAGTCGGAATTTTTTTCTCAGACAATGGAAGTCTATGGGAAATATTCAACACTTAAAAATTCTTTATGGGAAAACTGTAAGTCTGATCAGTGTAAAAAGATATAGCAACAAACACGGAATTAGGGCCCAGGTCTCTGGCAACTTTGGGCCTTGTGGCATTAAAGCCCTAGGAGGAGTAGCGTTTGGAAAATTAAGTCTAAGAAGAATAATAATAATAATAACTAGAAACTAAAGTTAGTGAACTAACTTTGATGTTGGCTTGGAGAGCCAACCCGGGCAGCCTCGGGGCAAAAGAGCCAGAGCACTTGTGTGTCCGGCGTTCTTGAGCTGCCCCGCTGCGAAAATGCGGCCTTGCCATTTCATTTTCTAAAAAAAAAGCAGACTGGGCTATGACAACAGAGTTGGCTAGCTGAAAGTGAAACCGTATACAAATAAATATGTCTTTTAAAGCGTTTAAAAAAAAATATTCCAGCAATCCACCCATTAGAAAACATCAAGACATAAATTCATCAAGACATAAATTCAGGTGTTTGTGAGCTGAAGAATTATTTGTATTGTATTTTATATGCTTGTAATTGTTTTCCCTGTCTGCTATTTCAAAGTTCTGTCATCTAAATGAAACACTGTAAAAATAGTGTTTGAATTGAGATCTTGAAGGATAAGTTATCCTGTGGCCCCCTCTGGTGGACAACATTACCACTACTGCCTTCATCTTTGAATCATAGGTTCACTTGAGACATAAACGACTGTTTTCGATTATATTCGTTAAGCTATGATGTATTTTGAAATGATCTTGTCTGTGTTTGTCCGAGAGAAGTCTTTCTTATTGAGAGAAGAGGATGAATGCGTTCCGGGGCGCGATCGTCCAAGGCGCAACGCGTTGATGTGCATTTACATATAGAAAATCTAAAAAAACAGCAATTTTCCCCTTTTGAATATGTTCTTCTACTATTATTGTGTTGTATCGCTGGAGTTGTTTTATTTAAAAGCCTATAAAGCAGCTGCAAATGATGTAGATTAGTCAGCGAGGACTGAGAACAGCGAGCTCCAGCGCGTTGCTCTGCAAGTTCAACGAAAAACATCACAGGCATTTATAAGTGCTCATTTTTACTTTTTTAATATGTTCTTCTATTATTATTGTGTTCTATCGCTGGAGTGTTTTCATTTAAAAGCCTTTAAAACAGCTGTAAATGATGTAGATTAGTCAGCGAGGACTGAGAATAGCGAGCTGCAGCGCGTTGCTCTGCAAGTTCAACGAAAAATATCACAGGCATTTATAAGTGCTCATTTTAACCTTTTTAATATGTTCTTCTATTATTATTGTGTTCTATCGCTGGAGTGTTTTTATTTAAAAGCCTTTAAAAGCTACAAATTATTTAGTTTTGTGAGCATGGACGAAAGGTAGCGAGCTGCGGCGCGTTGCTGTGCATTTACACACAGAACACGTCAAAAGCATTCATTTTACCTCTTTAATATGTTCTTCTACCATTATTGTGTTGTGTCGCTGGAGTAGTTTTATTTATAAGACTTTAAGACGTGCAAATAAAGACGTTTAATGAGGACGCTGCAGAGAGCTCGCAAGCTCCGTAACCCGAAGCGACGGTTCCAGTTTTATATAAAACAGCTCACAAACACCTGAATTTATGTCTTGATGTGTTCTAATGGGTGGATTAAGTGAAATGGCTAAGGAATATTTCTTTTAACTTTAACAAGCATTCATCATATATTTTGTGGCCAGCGTCGCGGATAGCAGTGGTTGATCCGAAGCAGTCACAGATCTATGATGTTTTACACTGTTCTCTGGTCAGACGGTCATCATTCATGAGCCATGGACCTATTAATAATCAGATATGTTGGTTTAGCTTGTCGGTATAGATTAAAATTCATGTATTTATTTGTATTTTTAACCGGGGACTTTAAAATTGAAATTATGAGGAGATAGCCGACTCAGCCTCTAGTATTGCTCCTCTAAGGGGGCATTTTCTCAGATCAATGTAAGTCTATGGGAAATATTTAATTTTGTACCATTATTTATGGGAGAAACTGTATAATGCAGTCGGTCTAAAACATACAGCAACAAAGCTAAAATTAGGCCAGGTTTCTGCCAAGTTTGGTGTTTGTGGCATTAAAGCCGGGACTAGTTAGCAGAGATGAAGTGAATTTTTTCTCAGACAATGGGAGGTCTATGGGAAATATTCAACACTTAAAATTGTTATGGGAAAACTACAAGTCCTGATCAGTGTAAAAGATATGGCAACAAACGAATTGGGGCCCAGGTCTCTGGCAAGTTTTAGACCTTGGCATTAAAGCCCTAGGAGGTAGCGTTTGGAAAATTAAGTCTAAGAATAATAATAATAATAATAACTAGAAACTAAAAGTTAATTGAACTAACTTTGATGTTGGCTTAGAGGGAGCCAACCAGACAGCTCTCGGGGCAAAGGTAGAGCACTTGTGTGTCCAGTTCTTGAAGCTGCCAGCTGTAATCGTATACCATTTCATTTCTAAAAAGCAGACTGGGCTATGACAACAGAGGTTGGCTAGCTGAAAGTGAACCAGTAATATACAAATAAATATGTCTTTTTAAAGCGTTTAAAAAATATTCAACAATCCACCCATTAGAAAACATCAAGACATAAATTCAGGTGTTTGTGAGCAGAAGAATTATTTGTATTGTATTATTTGTATTGTATTTCATATGCTTGTAATTGTTTTCCCTGTTTGCTATTTCAAAGTTCTGTCATCTAAATGAAACTCTGTAAAAATAGTGTTTGAATTGAGATCTTGAAGGATAAGTTATCCTGTGACCCCCTCTGGTGGACAACATTACTACTACTGCCTTCATCTTTGAATCATAGGTTCACTTGAGACATAAACGACTGTTTTCGATTATATTCGTTAAGCTATGATGTATTTTGAAATGATCTTGTCTGTGTTTGTCCGAGAGAAGTCTTTCTTATTGAGAGAAGAGGATGAATGCGTTCCGGGGCGCGATCGTCCAAGGCGCAACGCGTTGATGTGCATTTACATATAGAAAATCTAAAAAAACAGCAATTTTCCCCTTTTGAATATGTTCTTCTACTATTATTGTGTTGTATCGCTGGAGTTGTTTTATTTAAAAGCCTATAAAGCAGCTGCAAATGATGTAGATTAGTCAGCGAGGACTGAGAACAGCGAGCTCCAGCGCGTTGCTCTGCAAGTTCAACGAAAAACATCACAGGCATTTATAAGTGCTCATTTTTACTTTTTTAATATGTTCTTCTATTATTATTGTGTTCTATCGCTGGAGTGTTTTCATTTAAAAGCCTTTAAAACAGCTGTAAATGATGTAGATTAGTCAGCGAGGACTGAGAATAGCGAGCTGCAGCGCGTTGCTCTGCAAGTTCAACGAAAAATATCACAGGCATTTATAAGTGCTCATTTTAACCTTTTTAATATGTTCTTCTATTATTATTGTGTTGTATCACTGGACTGTTTTTATTTAAAAGCCTTTAAAAGCTTCAACTTATTTATTTTTCTGAGCACGGAAGCAGGGCAGCGATCAAGCTGCGGCGCGTTGTTGTGCATTTACACACAGAACACGTCAAAAGCATTCATTTTACCTCTTTAATATGTTCTTCTACTATTATTGTGTTGTATCGCTGGAGTAGTTTTATTTATAAGACTTTAAGACGTGCAAAATAAAGGCGTTTAATGAGGACGCTGCAGAGAGCTCGCAAGCTCCGTAACCCGAATTGACGGGTTCAGTTTTATATAAAACAGCTCACAAACGCCTGAATGTATGTCTTGATGTGTTCTTGTGGGTGGATTAAGTGAAATCGCTGGAATATTTCTTTTGAAAACGCTTTAAAAGGCGTACAAATCATATATTTTTTTGTGAGCGCGTGCGGATAGCAGTGGTTGATCGAAGCAGTCACAGATCTATGATGTTTTACACTGTTCTCTGGTCAGACAGTCATCATTCATGAGCCATGGACCTGATAATAATCAGATATGTTGGTGTAGCTTGTAATTATGAATTAAAATCATGTATTTATGTGTATTTTTAACCGACTGCAAAGTGAAACTAAGCTATGCCACTCCTCCGTCTAGGGAGTGGAATTGCTCCTCTAGAGGGGGCATTTTTTCTCAGTCAATGTAAGTCTATGGGAAATATTTAATTTTCTTTACAAATTATTTATGGGAAAACTGTATGTCTGATCAGTGTAAAAAAGATACAGTAACAAAGCTAAAATTAGATTCCAGGTTTCTGCCAAGTTTGGTGTTTGTGGCATTAAAGCCCTGGGACTAGTTAGAGATGAAGTCGGAATTTTTTCCTCAGACAATGTAAGTCTAAGGAAAATATTCAACACTTAAAAATTCTTTATGGGAAAACTGTAAGTTTTATCAGTCTAAATAGATATAGCAACAAAGGACCAATATTATCCCAGGTCTCTGCCGGGTTTGGTGCTTGTGGCATTAAAGCCCTAGGAGGAGTAGCGTTTGGAAAATTTGGGATAAGAATAATAATAATAATAATAACTAGAAACTAAAGTTAGTGAACTAACTTTGATGTTGGCTTGGAGAGCCAAACCCGGCAGCCTCGGGGCAAAAGAGCCAGAGCACTTGTGTGTCCGGCGTTCTTGAGCTGCCCCGCTGTGAAAATGCGGCCTTGCCATTTCATTTTCTAATAAAAAAGCAGACTAGGCTATGACAACAGGTTCAACAGAGTTGGCTAGCTGAATGTGAAACCATATACAAATAAATATGTCTTTTAAAGCGTTTAAAAAAAAATATTCCAGCGATTGTATGCAATCCACCCATTAGAAAACATCAAGACATAAATTCAGGTGTTTGTGAGCAGAAGAATTATTTGTATTGTATTATTTGTATTGTATTTTATATGCTTGTAATTGTTTTCCCTGTTTACTATTTCAAAGTTCTGTCATCTAAATGAAACTCTGTAAAAATAGTGTTTGAATTGAGATCTTGAAGGATAAGTTATCCTGTGGCCCCCTCTGGTGGACAACATTAGCACTATTGCCTTCATCTCTGAATCATAGGTTCACTTGAGACATAAACGACTGTTTTCGATTATATTCGTTAAGCTATGATGTATTTTGAAATGATCTTGTCTGTGTTTGTCCGAGAGAAGTCTTTCTTATTGAGAGAAGAGGATGAATGCGCTCCGGGGCGCGATCGTCCGAGCCGCAACGCGTTGATGTGCATTTAAATATAGAAAATCTAAAAAAACAGCAATTTTTCCCTTTTGAATATGTTCTTCTACTATTATTGTGTTATATCGCTGGAGTGTTTTCATTTAAAAGCCTTTAAAACAGCTGTAAATGATGTAGATTAGTGAGCACGGACTGAGAACAGCGAGCTGCAGCGCGTTGCTCTGCAAGTTGAACGAAAAATATCACAGGCATTTATAAGTGCTCATTTTAACCTTTTTAATATGTTCTTCTATTATTATTGTGTTGTATGGCTGGAGTGTTTTTATTTAAAAGCCTTTAAAAGCTTCAACTTATTTATTTTTCTGAGCACGGAAGCAGGGCAGCGATCAAGCTGCGGCGCGTTGTTGTGCATTTACACACAGAACACGTCAAAAGCATTCATTTTACCTCTTTAATATGTTCTTCTACTATTATTGTGTTGTATCGATGGAGTAGTTTTATATATAAGACTTTAAGACGTGCAAAATAAAGGCGTTTAATGAGGACGCTGCAGAGAGCTCGCAAGCTCCGTAACCCGAATTGACGGGTTCAGTTTTATATAAAACAGCTCACAAACGCCTGAATGTATGTCTTGATGTGTTCTTGTGGGTGGATTAAGTGAAATCGCTGGTTTATATTTTTTTAAAAACGCTTTAAAAGACGTCCAAATCATGTAGTTTTGTGAGCGCGTGCGGATAGCAATGGCTGATCGAAGCGGTCACAAATCTATGATGTTTTACACTCTTCTCTGGCCAGACAGTCATCATTCATGAGCCATGGACCTGATAATAATCAGATATGTTGGTTTAGCTTGTCAGTATGAATTAAATTCATGTATTTATTTGTATTTTTAACCGAGTTTAAAGTGAAAGTATGAGGACTCCGCCTCTGGTATTGCTCCTCTAGAGGGGGCATTTTTTCTCAGTCAATGTAAGTCTATGGGAAATATTTAATTTTTTGTACAAATTATTTATGGGAAAACTGTATGTCTGATCAGTCTAAAAAAGATACAGCAACAAAGCTAAAATTAGAGGCCAGGTTTCTGCCAAGTTTGGTGTTTGTGGCATTAAAGCCCTGGGACTAGTTAGAGATGAAGTCGGAATTTTTTTCTCAGACAATGGAAGTCTATGGGAAATATTCAACACGTAAAAATTATTTATGGGAAAACTGTAAGTCTGATCAGTCTAAAAAGATATAGCAACAAAGGAAAATTTTTATCCCAGGTCTCTGCCGAGTTTGGTGCTTGTGGCATTAAAGCCCTAGGAGGAGTAGCGTTTGGAAAATTTAGTCTAAGAAGAATAATAATAACTAGAAACTAAAGTTCGAAAACAAACTTTAAATGTTGGCTTGGAGAGCCAACCCGGGCAGCCTTGGGGCAAAAGAGCCAGAGCACTTGTGTGTCCGGCGTTCTTGAGCTGCCCCCGCTGCGAAAATGCGGCCTTGCCATTTCATTTTCTAATAAAAAAGCAGACTAGGCTATGACAACAGGTTCAACAGAGTTGGCTAGCTGAATGTGAAACCGTATACAAATAAATATGTCTTTTAAAGCGTTAAAAAAAAAATATTCCAGCAATCCACCCATTAGAAAACATCAAGACATAAATTCAGGTGTTTGTGAGCTGAAGAATTATTTGTATTGTATTATTTGTATTGTATTTTATATGCTTGTAATTGTTTTCCCTGTTTGCTATTTCAAAGTTCTGTCATCTAAATGAAACACTGTAAAAATAGTGTTTGAATTGAGCTCTTGAAGGATAAGTGATCCTGTTGCCCCCTCTGGTGGACAACATTACCACTACTGCCTTCATCTTTGAATCATAGGTTCACTTGAGACATAAACGACTGTTTTCGATTATATTCGTTAAGCTATGATGTATTTTGAAATGATCTTGTCTGTGTTTGTCCGAGAGAAGTCTTTCTTATTGAGAGAAGAGGATGAATGCGTTCCGGGGCGCGATCGTCCAAGGCGCAACGCGTTGATGTGCATTTACATATAGAAAATCTAAAAAAACAGCAATTTTCCCCTTTTGAATATGTTCTTCTACTATTATTGTGTTGTATCGCTGGAGTTGTTTTATTTAAAAGCCTATAAAGCAGCTGCAAATGATGTAGATTAGTCAGCGAGGACTGAGAACAGCGAGCTCCAGCGCGTTGCTCTGCAAGTTCAACGAAAAACATCACAGGCATTTATAAGTGCTCATTTTTACTTTTTTAATATGTTCTTCTATTATTATTGTGTTCTATCGCTGGAGTGTTTTCATTTAAAAGCCTTTAAAACAGCTGTAAATGATGTAGATTAGTCAGCGAGGACTGAGAATAGCGAGCTGCAGCGCGTTGCTCTGCAAGTTCAACGAAAAATATCACAGGCATTTATAAGTGCTCATTTTAACCTTTTTAATATGTTCTTCTATTATTATTGTGTTGTATCACTGGACTGTTTTTATTTAAAAGCCTTTAAAAGCTTCAACTTATTTATTTTTCTGAGCACGGAAGCAGGGCAGCGATCAAGCTGCGGCGCGTTGTTGTGCATTTACACACAGAACACGTCAAAAGCATTCATTTTACCTCTTTAATATGTTCTTCTACTATTATTGTGTTGTATCGCTGGAGTAGTTTTATTTATAAGACTTTAAGACGTGCAAAATAAAGGCGTTTAATGAGGACGCTGCAGAGAGCTCGCAAGCTCCGTAACCCGAATTGACGGGTTCAGTTTTATATAAAACAGCTCACAAACGCCTGAATGTATGTCTTGATGTGTTCTTGTGGGTGGATTAAGTGAAATCGCTGGAATATTTCTTTTGAAAACGCTTTAAAAGGCGTACAAATCATATATTTTTTTGTGAGCGCGTGCGGATAGCAGTGGTTGATCGAAGCAGTCACAGATCTATGATGTTTTACACTGTTCTCTGGTCAGACAGTCATCATTCATGAGCCATGGACCTGATAATAATCAGATATGTTGGTTTAGCTTGTCAGTATGAATGAAATTCATGTATTTATTTGTATTTTTAACCGAGTTTAAAGTGAAAGTATGAGGAGATAGCCGACTCCGCCTCTGGTATTGCTCCTCTAGAGGGGGCATTTTTTCTCAGTCAATGAAAGTCTATGGGAAATATTTAATTTTCTTTACAAATTATTTATGGGAAAACTGTATGTCTGATCAGTCTAAAAAAGATACAGCAACAAAGCTAAAATTAGATTCCAGGTTTCTGCCAAGTTTGGTGTTTGTGGCATTAAAGCCCTGGGACTAGTTAGAGATGA
Organism: Labeo catla; assembly: GCA_012976165.1. Taxonomy (NCBI): domain Eukaryota; kingdom Metazoa; phylum Chordata; class Actinopteri; order Cypriniformes; family Cyprinidae; genus Labeo; species Labeo catla. The sequence continues at coordinate 545 of VONZ01004080.1, read as the reverse complement.
AGTCGGAATTTTTTTCTCAGACAATGGAAGTCTATGGGAAATATTCAACACTTAAAAATTCTTTATGGGAAAACTGTAAGTCTGATCAGTGTAAAAAGATATAGCAACAAACACGGAATTAGGGCCCAGGTCTCTGGCAACTTTGGGCCTTGTGGCATTAAAGCCCTAGGAGGAGTAGCGTTTGGAAAATTAAGTCTAAGAAGAATAATAATAATAATAACTAGAAACTAAAGTTAGTGAACTAACTTTGATGTTGGCTTGGAGAGCCAACCCGGGCAGCCTCGGGGCAAAAGAGCCAGAGCACTTGTGTGTCCGGCGTTCTTGAGCTGCCCCGCTGCGAAAATGCGGCCTTGCCATTTCATTTTCTAAAAAAAAAGCAGACTGGGCTATGACAACAGAGTTGGCTAGCTGAAAGTGAAACCGTATACAAATAAATATGTCTTTTAAAGCGTTTAAAAAAAAAATATTCCAGCAATCCACCCATTAGAAAACATCAAGACATAAATTCAGGTGTTTGTGAGCTGAAGAATTATTTGTATTGTATT